>JAHWFP010238202.1:0-10888 GCA_023313725.1 Lithobius niger | reverse complement strand
TTATTTTCTTAAGAAATTTTGACTGGTGGGCATTCATGTATAATCCACCCCAGGGAGTCTTGCGGAGCGCTAGGAGCTCCCCCAGTGGGTCTGGCATGGAGCCCGAGAAGCTGAAAGGATTTTAGTGCCGTTCGTGACTGCTAGCATTTTTTTTAAAGAATTTTTTTATCGTAGTTTTTTTTATTAAAAAAAACGATAAGTATAAGTTAGTATAGCATACGTTAAATACGTCTATAGTTCCATAATCTCGGAAGCATTAACGTAACACAATTAGAAACTGCTAAATCACACCATGTAGCCTACACTATAAAGAATTATGATTATTCTCATAGGTTTTTCATAATTCATTATTCACTGAAACATGTCGTATTTAATAATCGCCCTAGGCTATACAGTATTTCGTTTCAATAATCCATTTCCTTGTGGAATTTCGTACTCTCACTTGCGTTACCCATCTGCTTGGTGCATTTCCTTCATATATTAACTCCTGCCGAGGAATGGGGGAAGGGGGGGGCTTAAACTACGGCACTGGCACAGAGGATATAATAGTCTATAGGTCATAACTGTTCCGCTATGCATGTACTGAGATAATAAGCTAAGTCGCCTTTATGCTGAGCAACCTTCACGAATGTCAATCCACCACACACTCACCATTCGGCCATTACGATTTATTATTCACTCGCCATTTTCTTTTTTCTGCTCGCCAAATGTTATAAAAAATTATGATTTGTAGCGCCACTTTACTGGTTTTTTCTGGTTTTTTTTTTATATTTTTAACATTCTTGTAGTGAATCATTAAAAAAAATCATCATAAATTAAAATTCGTAACTCAATCATAAATCATCATTAAAAAAAAAAAACCACCACACAGCTGAAATATTGACCGCGCAGCCCTAATTGTGGATGCAACGCTGTAAATCATAAATCGTTCGCTTATAGTATACGGTTGCCGAGATTTATCCACTTGAAAAACAAATTTTCTTCCAATTCGCCGGCTTAACGAGTATAAATCGGCAACCGCCTGTTTCTTCGCCATTTGTTAAGCGATGATTTTTAGTTGTGGAGGTTCCGAAATATTCACCGGGGTTGGTGAGCGAAACTGTTAAGTCTTCCCGTCAAGATTAAGGGAAGATATTATAAAGATAAAGGGATGATATCAGTACCGGAGCAAGGCGTTTGAGCGCCCGGGGCCAGCAGCTCATTGAGTTCCCGCTTTATCGCTATTATATACAGCAGATTGAAACCTCCCATTCCCTCTCCGTCAATGCCTTTTCCCAAATCTAGCCAAAAATGAACCCATCATCGTCACGGTGCCACAGAGATAGTTCACAATAAAAATGTTAAAACATTAAAAAAGGGTGGGAGCTGCCACAATTTGTGGCGGCTCCCGCTTTTTTTTTTAGTACTTTAACATTATTATTGTCAACATCTCCCAAATACCGCGGGCCCAACATTTCGAACATGAAATTGACAACAAACACTTGTTAGTTTTCTTGCTCCAGTCAGAGGGTACCTTTACCATAAACTACTGCTGCAATTAATAAATTAATTTTTCAAGGCCAATTGTATTTCTAGGCTTCGCCAAAAACCATTTATTAAAGTTCAACTTGTGTTTCAATTTTTTTTTTTTTTATTGGAGGGTGAAGCAGCATTTTCGGCGCCCTTTTCCTTTCGCCCCCCTCTTGCTCCGGCACTGGATGATTTTATAAAAATTGTTTGGCCTCAAGAGTGGCAGAATGGATGGCAAAATAATAATACGTAATTGTTTTAGAAAATAGCTTATTTTGATAGCCGAGTTACAACGTTTCTTAATTAAAAAAATTATAGGAAACCATGTGTTGGCAGAAATTGCAGACTGAAACTTTCGCACAGTGTCGGACTGGCAGCCCTGTACGTCCCAAAGTGCCATGATGTTAAACGTCAACAAACGAGGGGGGGGGGGGATTATATTTGTGCGAAACTGTGATTTAATTTAAATACAGCTAAGAAACGAACAGGGAAGGGACCAGATATTAAGACCAACCAGGACACTACAATAAAGCTCAATAGGCCTCCTTACGAATCGACGGTATAGGGCCCACGTGCCATTGCCACCGTGGCCAGTCCGTACCTGCTTCCGTACGAGAAGTATGAGAGAGCAATAGATCTTCGCGTAGACAGTAGCCCATTACTGTCAACAACAGACATGTTCAGACACAACACTTTCTTTAAACGATAAAAACTCCGCCAAGCAAAACGCAACGTTAAGGATTGCACAAGAAACCAAACCTTAAATCTTAAATCTTCATAAATTAAAATACCATTCTTAAAATAACCCAACAGATAGATGAAAAACCCAGCATAGAATAGATAGAAATTATCGTACGGCCAGCTGATAAAAACTTTTCGATTTGACAGGAAACGTATATCTGTTTCATGGCATTTTTTTCCGATATAACGGGAATTTTTTCCTATCCGATGGGGTTTTCACATACAAAGTAAAATATATGACCAAACTCAAACAATTGTTTTGAGAAAAGAACAGTAAACAATTAGATTAACATCCTTTTCAAGCCATAATTTTACGTTATTAGTCTTTTTCTAAACTCTACATTTATTTAATACTAAAATAATTCTGCAATGGAGTAAAAAGCACGGTAATAGATTGTGTGAAGGCAAACCAAGCAGTGCTACATAAAAATACAAACAACGTTTCGAAAATTATCAATTTTCGTCTTCACGTTAGCAATAAAATTAAAGCATGGCAAAAGCCACTAAGTCAACCCTATATTAAAAGCATAAAGCAGACATTAAAATGGATAAAAACCACCAATTTCTCCCCTCAAAAGATGCAGAAATAGCAGCCGAAAAGCAACGACCCACCTGCTCCGTTGGGATGCCACGTCGAAGGGCAAGGATGCAAATCAGGGTCACGTGTTTCAAAGGTGTGATGCATTCGTTATGTTGGTTTTACAATATGCCTGGCAAAAGAGTCGAGTTTAAGTGATTTAATTACAGGAAAATATTCTTTTAAAAATTTGTTATCTGGCATTATGTACAGGTGGTGTATGTGTATGGATGACCAGCGTTTCTAGATTAATTCTTGCCCTGGTGTATTTTTCTCGAAACAAGATTTGGACCTTGTATTTCTATGTAGCGCTGCTTGGTTTGCCTTCACATAATAAAATAATTCTGTGTCACCGAAAAGAATGTAGTAAAAATATGCGTAATGAGCCACATTTTATGTGAGAGAATTGAAACTTGCCATGCTAGCTTTTGATGCTGCCAAAATTGATGTGGGAGAGTATCAATGTTTTTCTTCATTTATTGTAATGTATAAAGTGCTATCTAAATACTTACTCACACGTATCGTCGCAAATTGTAAGTAACTCATAAAACAATGCTAACGCATATAATTAAAATTACTGAAATGCTGACAGTGCAACTCGCAACCAATTCAAGCCGCTTATCAACTGTGCTCGTTGTACCACTGTCACTAAGAGCAGTGCCGAACAGAAAAACTCAAAAAAGCAACAACAACAAAACTAAACTACTGCTCGCATTTTGTGATGAGCCTCTCTATAGACTGGTTATGCTGACTGGTTAGCAAAGTCTTTTTGTTTTTTTGTTTTTTCCGTGAGTACAAAACAAAAAGTGCTGTCTGATGGGGGAACAAATTCGATTTGATCGGAAAAAAATTCTATCTGATGGGCAGAGCACATTTTCGATTTGGTGTGAGATGTTCGGTCTGATGGGGTTTTCGATCTGATGGGGAGGTCACCAATCAGACGACGAATGCTTTGATAATAGTCGGAACGACAATTGTTTCGTTTACCAGAATTAAAAAAAAAAAGCATACAAATATATAATAAGTTTCATAAAAGCTGAAAATGCTACAGTTGGCTATAAACGCATTAAAAGATGACGTTTCGAGTTTCGTAAGAACACCGTTTTCAAGCCAAAACAATAAAAACCAGAGGACATTTTTATTTCCTGATTTTTTTTCTTTCGCTGATTTTTTTAGCTAGAAAATTGTGCTATTCGGAACATCAGAAAGGTAAATAAAAAGATGACGTGTGCAAGTTCGAGATATCGCATAAAAAAAAAGCTGTGAGCTCAACAAAAAAGATGAAAAGATAAAGGTTTTATTGTATTTCGACCACGATGGCGTGGTTATCCTCAGAGATAAAAGGTTGCCTACACTTCCATAATTCAGTCACGTACGACCCCACATAGTACAAATTCAAATTGTCTATGCATATTAGTAACCATGGCAACGACGCAGACGCAAATCTTCTCCTCGTGCCTCGTGACACGGCGTACGATGCTTGCAACATTTGAGCGTCGGTTTATGATAACAATAACGTACGTGAAATGTGCCCAACTATGCTTCAAATTTATAAGACACTGACGCTATGGCGTCGCGCTACAATGGTTTACAACCTCGACAATTGAATTGATGTGATGTTTGTTGTAATGTTTGTTGCCTAACTCATTGGGGCGACACACTAGCGTGTGTCTAGATGTAGTCACGTACATGTAAATTCAACAATAACAGTAACAATAACAATTAATAGTATATATAATTCATCTGCTTGTCGGCGACACACAAACTTTTGATTTAATAAACGGTGTTTAATACAGTAAAGCCATAGTCAGCTGTGACATATTGCTGTTTAAATTACGTTGTGTTACGTAGTAGACGGCATCAGACTGTCAATTTAAGCTAATTTGTAACGCAGGTTTTACATTTCAGTAATACCCTGCGAATGCCAAATTCGGGTAATATAGGCTAAGGTGGCGTGAGGTAAAATTTTGCACAGGTATTTACAATAATTATGTCAACAACTCGATTTTTGAACGCTACAAAGTAATTCTTTAAAGCAGTACTCTGCGTGAATTCAGCGCAGCAGTGTGTGATACATTTTTAACCTTTAGCCGCCTAGATACGAATGTACGCCTTCAACGTACAACAGCGAAAAACTAAGTCCCAGCGGCCCCGAGCAAAGCGGGCAGTCACAGCCCAGTGGTCAGCGTCGTCGGCTCCAAACCAAGAGAATGCCGGTTCGAATCCGAGAACCGACCCAAGTACCAGACTTTATAAAAAGGGTCTGAAAGTTTTTTCAGGCGGTTATGGGTTTATGTCAGCGTGCCTGCGAGTATAGGGATGCAAAAGGACGATTTTGCTAGGAAATTCCTATAGGTTCTCTTAACACGCCACAAACAATCAGCGTAAGTACGAGCGTATTTTACTAATCTTCCCGAATTAATTGGGACGGGATAAGGTCGGAATTGAACGCGGAGCCGTCCAGCACGTGAGACAGAATTGGTAACCACCGGAAACCAAAACCGGATAAGCTACTTGTGCTAAAACACGATAAAAACCTTTTTTTATTTTTATTATTATTATTCGCTAGACAATTCATCACGTGTATTAATTTATTTCGCCCCACCAGGCCACCTTTAACGATTACGTCCTTGATAAGCATCGGCATGGCTTGGCGCCATTCCTGACTATTTAGTTGTGATTGCAGACGTAGTTCGGGTATAGCCATACACTCTCACAAGCTCGTGGTTACCGGTTTTAAATTAAAGGTACGTCCATCCCGGTTGGCTTTCCTGCATGGTACAGTTTTGCAAATTTACTTCCGATGCGTGTGAATGTTGCAAAAGTATTATTTTTTCCTATTTTTTTTTCCATCGTGAGAAGTGGCTTTGCTATACATTCATTCTAACCTATAAAGGTCGCATGAGTATTTCTCACTGGATGCTCGAATCATGGCCACTGTAGATAGCCCTGCTCGAATATAGCGAGAAGGTATGTCCTTTCATGGACTTATATACTATCACACTACTCCCTTAAAGGTACATAAACTCTTCTGGTGTGTCGTGCGACCCGTTGAGACTATCGTTCGCAATATTTACACTTGTTAGAGTTAATGTCGCAAAATCATTTCTCGCACGAAATAAAAAAAACCACAAAATGACTGTGTTGGCAACATTTACATAAGTGTGAACTAATGTCGCAAAACTGAGTCCTACAGGAAAACAGACAGGGGTGCATGTACCTTTAAGCTCCATGGTCCTTTTAAGTTCCCCCTCACCGTCTCACTTACCGTATACGGTTGTGGCGGCCGCTTGGCTGCTACGAGAACGGTGGGCTGAACCGGTAGCAGCAAAGCTTTGCAGAGAAGCTTCCTGAACGACGAAGGCGGTGTTTTTGTACTGTGGCGGTGGGAATCAGAAACCTACTGACAATGTCATTGAATCGGCCGATCATTATTTATGGACGGGGAAGCGGGGGAAAACGAAATGAAAATATGACCACCAAATTTTTAACGACCTCTCCCCCTTCCTTGAAAACCCTGAAAAAATGTTGACTCCCCACTCAATAATAAAAAACAATGTGATTTTCGTATGCCTGCTGTTGAGACTGTCTGCAGATGATTTCCTGTTGCCCGCGCAACGACAAGTCACCACTAGTTGCAAGGAAAAGGTTGAGCTAAAAAAATGGTCTATAAAACGCGAAGTTCCTTACATGTGTCGAGTTTCATACAATAGGTATGATGAACGCACTGTTTGCTTGTATCCGTACACCCCTAACATAGTCAGTACCTGAACGATAAATGCACCAGGAGTCAAGGTAGAAAGTTTAGTGAAAAAAACGACACAGGGTAGAACTGATACTTCAGAGCCGTGTAAACACTCACATCATCGACGTGTTTCAGGAGCTTACATCCCAGAAGCTGAGGCGTTTACAGAAATTTTAACGGCTGAAACCGATATGAGGGCAAAAATGACTTTTTCCTCCAGTTCGGTCAGTGTTTTTTTTTTATGACCCCCATCTCCCCCGTCGCTTGACGGGCCTAAAAATTGTATGCGCCCTCGAGAGGATCCAAAAATCTATGCCCCCCCCCCCAACCCCTCCCTAAATTAGTGAAAAATTCATCCTAAATGAGTGAAGCTGTACGATAATCAGTGTTTGTTCGGTTTCTCTTCGGGAAGTTTGGCCTCTTAGGCATCGGAGGAACGTGACACAAATGCCCACGAACATCGTAAACAACTCGACCGTGGAGGACTTACTTTTCGCTTTCAAATGTCGTGATAAAACTCCGAACACATAAGGCAAAGACATTTTGTAAAAGGCACTAAAAGATGTGAGTTGTGGGTGATAAGATTTGTCTGTCGTACCATTATTTACTAAAGGTTTTACGGGACAAGAAATATTTTTTACATCTCAATTCATTGGTAAAAAACAACAAAAAAACAAACGAAATAGCCGAATTAACTTCCTTTTTAAGTGCTAAGGTTATCTCAGTAAGGAGAGAGAGAGAGAGAGACAATTCCTAGGTAACTTTATGCTCGTGTCTTAAGGCCGCGAAAAAAAATAACATTGTTTCTCATAAGCGCCCGCATCAATAATTACGGGCCACATCACTCCTTTTTATTGTTACATAAATAAATAAATAAAAAAAAAAATTTCGCGTGCATCTAATTACGAAAAATTTACTTTTTTTTTCTTTACTTGGGTATTAAACGTGGCGATCTATTGCTAACAGGCAGTTATTTTTTCAACATTGCGCTGACTGTAGACAAACGACAGGTTACTATTCAGTCAAAGAATGCCCAGCAATAACACCACCCCTTAAATTGTACAGGGTGAGCACAAAATAAGGACCACATTACAAAACTTTATTAAAAACAAACTAGAAATGATATTGGAGTGCGGTTTGTTTTGTTAAAAAGACACACTCAAATAGTTTCATGGCCAATGATTAGTTTTGCCCTCAGTACACTTCAACCGTTAGTTTCACGCAATATGTCCAAACGGTACTCAATCTCATGCTATGTGTTTTGCAACATGGCGGGAGTGACGGTGGCAATAGCCTTGGTAATTCTCTCACGCAATTCATCAATGTCATTCACTTTGGTTTTGGAAACAAGGTCCTTCACGTATCCCCACACACAAATTTCTTTTTGCACAACAAACTAGCCGCGTGTCTCCTTAATTATTGAGTGTAAAGTTGGTGCTTCCACGTGCACCTGGAAGTAAGCGGTCGAGGTTAACGATATCACTGTCACTCGATGGCGTCCATCTAGCGGCTCAAAATGCAAGTTTCAAATTGGATGAGAAAAAAGTGCCCGTGATGTCGTTATGCTTAACTTTACCGCTTGTTTCCTGGTGCACGTGAGCGCATCAACTTTACACTTAATAATTAAGAAGGCACGTGGCTTGTCTGTTGTGTGAAAAAAAATGTGTGTGTTCCTTCACCTGTTGAAAGTAAGGGCTAGACAGAAGTAGATAGCGGTACATGGCTAAAGATGCTACACCCTGCCATTTGGTGGCAATCCCCCTTTAAGTCTAATAGGGAAAACGTGGAAAAAATACGGTGAGGTTTGACGTGTTAAAAAAAATGAGGAAAAATTTACATTTGAAGCGTGGAAACTGAAAATTTACAAAATTTAATTTGTGAAAATTATGTGCATCTTCGTACACACACACACACACACACACACACACCTGCACTGCTATTCTACGACATGTAGTTCAAAAGTTAGCAGTTAGATGACCTTAAATAGTCATTCCAGTAGCTTCATTGCGCGTTCCCCGAGCCACGGTTTATTTATGAGTATTTTCGTGGTCCTCCTGAAAGTAGATTTGGAATGACGAAGGAGTTGTCCAGTCTTTTGGGCCAGGATAAATAAATGTTTTCCATGCATGATGCAAACGACTACTTCCTGCGGATCCATCCAGAAGCACGTAGAGGAACCATTAGAAGCGGTTGCTTAGTTACCATTTGGTATAAAAAGAGGAGATATTCTCAGACCAGGCGTCATGCGGGTCGTCTCCTATTTTCGTGTAATAAATTCAAAAGTTGCTATGGTCAAACATTATTGTATCTACTTTAATAAAAACAAGTTGACGGCCTAGGACCATGTATGCTCTCAATGAATCAAATCAAATTACCTGACACCAGCCTGCACAAACAATGCGGAATGGCTAAAAAAAAAAAAAAGGGTTCAAACAGTTTTAGCGAGCGTTTATCCGCATCCGGTCATCTGCCCGACAAAGCCCTCGGAATGGTCATCTTCTAATAATGAAGGTATTCAATGATTGTAAACGCAATGATTCTTGCCAATAAAATAATTTAAAATTGTAATAGATAAAACAATATTATATCAGTCATATGCACCTTAACATTAAACCGCTGGCGACTGAAGGGGGGTCCGCTGATTGAGTGAGCGAAGCGAACGAAAATCAACGTTTGTAAGCCGTCAGTGGGCACAAAAAATGGAATTGACCAAACTAAAGCATGTGAAACATGGGCATACAACAAACCAAACCGTGGCAATTTGGCTAAAGTAACGGCTAATTGGGCAATGGCAAATGCGAAAATTATGAATGAGAAAATTTATAGACGTAAAATAACTCCAGACAAAAAAGGTAGAGGTGACGAATAGACCGCGTGATTTTTTGTATTCACAGGCCTATGAAAGTTGTCATATCCACCCCAAACCAAAACTGGTAAAAGAGATGCCGCCAAGTTTCCAAAACGGGTCGGCCTTTGAAAGTAGTGATATCATTCAACCAGGTAAAGGCCGCCAAGGTTAATCCTACTAGCCAAGTTAATCGCAGCGAATAATACTTTGGACCCTAAATGAAAACTTGATGATTGCTACCGCTAGTAGTAATCTTCTAGTTTTCATTTAATTTTCGAACTATTAGTATGTGCGATTAACTTGGATAATAGGATTAACCTTGGCGGCCTTTCCATGGTTGAATGATATCACTTTTGTCAAAGGCCGAACCTTTTTTGTAAACTTGGCGGCATCTCTTTTACCAGTTTTGGTTTTGGGTGGATGCAACTTAACATTAAACCGCTTGCTAAAGGTTCTGTCGTTGTGGACGATTTAAATTAAAGGTTAGTGAAACTCGTTAAATATTGAAAACTCTATTTACTTTCTGCTCAGAATCCAATTTTTAAAAATAGCATACGCAAACCGATGGAGTCTGGGGACGGGCCAGGGTCGTTGCTGGGTGACCCTGGGCCAATACACAGTACGCTGAATGCGGCATTAGTAGCTTGCTAAAGTAGGTTCTGTCGTTGTGGACGATTAAAATAGAAGCATTGGTGAAACACGGTTAACATTGAAAATGCTATTTACTTTCTGCCTCTCTCATAAAAAAAAAAGACAAACCCGGCGGGCAAAGTTTGCACTTTATTGTACAACGGCTTTATTTCTTTATTTCCGGTGGAAATATTCATATGTAAGAGCATGAATTCCGGGTAAGGGAAGGTGCTGAATGAGTGAGCGAAGCGTACGAAAATCAGCGTTTGTTAGGCGGTCTGCGCAAAAATACACATGAGACAACAAACCATCCCAAAGTTGCTAACGGTGCATCAAACACCCCTAGTCTTCACCTAGTTTTGGAATTAAAACCCAGTTCAAGTTAAAAGTACGCCAATGACTTCCTCACTAGCATTTCTACACGGAATTATCCGCTAACACGTAGCAACGGAGTCTTACAGGTATAGCAGCTCGAAGACCAACCAGGCCGTTGCGGTACAAAATGGCGAATTTGCGATCGACCCATTCATGACGTCAGCTCACGTCAAGTCAAGCAGCGCGATACGACCATTACCGAGCGACTCAAGATTTTAAAAATTGGGTTGCGGGGGAAAAGGCTTGCTTTAAAGTGAACTTGTCAGTTGCGTTCCGTAATTCCCGTGTCGACTTAATGAAAAGCAACGAATCCGGTCGGGTTTCATCGGAAGCTTGGGATAATTGGTGGTAACGAGTGGCCCAACGAGCAGGTCGAGCTGATCAGACGAGGCAAAGGCCCACCAATTACCCTCTCAGCCCCATAGCTTGTCACGGATCCCGCCTCGTTAGTCCCAGAATGGAG
>JAHWFP010238179.1:0-10847 GCA_023313725.1 Lithobius niger | reverse complement strand
GCTTTTAGTGGCAGGATGCCTTTAAACCCGTGTTTATGCTTTTAGTGACAAGATGCCTTTAAACCTGTGTTTATTCTGTTTTATCATGCACTTTCACTTTACTACCCAATTGCTAAAAATAAGTTGTAGTACTTACCGATTTTGACCAACAACAATAACATTTGGATGGTTTTATTATTCTATAAACGAATGCCACAAACGTTTTCTACCTGTTTTCAAATAGCAGTAATTCAATTTATAAACTTTATCATTATACTATCCTGATGAAAAAGCGAAATTTAAAGGCAGTTCTTGCACAATTTTAATTTTTCCGAAACACATTTTAACCGTACCATATAATCTGCAGCTTCAAACAGCATAGGGGCTATTATTATTATTATACTAAATTTCCTTGGTCAACCAACTCAGTTTTCAGTATACCCGAACACAGATTAGCTTATAACCACAGTTGTAATATTGCATCGTTTTCAAGTTGTGATATCCTCTTTCTTCCAGGATGGTACTTATGGCATGCCCAGGCTGAAATATACAGGCTAGACATGCTTTGAGCATGCCAGTTTTATTTGAGTAATTCTTTTAAAACACTACATTTCCTCCTCAGTGATTATGGCCAATAAGCCTAGTGATATCTAGCTACAACGATTGAACCCGTCATGTGTCCCTTTTCACACGCTTTAACAACCTTTCTGACAACAAATCGTTATGAAGCAAAGAAGCCAGGAGACATCAAGTTATCCCGTATTGGACTCGAGCCACTGGTATTACGCAGGCTACGTGCAGATCTTATTCTGACCTTCAAAATTGTTCGTGACTTTATGCCAGTTGATCTGCCATTTCGATCCCTACCCCCGTCTTGGCCACTAAAGGCCATTCGCTTAAGCTGGTTGTCCAGTCTGCAAGGCTGGATTGCAGGAAGGGCTTTTTCAGTGTAAGAGTTATCTGAACTTGGAACACTCTTCCTGAGGAGTCTGTGCGACCGCTTTGGAATCTTATTGGATGGGATATTTCGCGAAAATTTCTGAAAGAGGCCTGATTTCTTTTTTAATCGTGATCACGTTTCCGATTGTAACCTCTTTAGAAACCATTGTAGCTCCCAATCGGTCGTATGGTTAAATTTTGTTATCAGTTTCATCAAGTGCCACCAGGACCTTCGTTCCATATATATGAACTACTTAATTTCCACATCTACTGAGCACGTGTCGCTACTCTGGCTCTACTAAAACCTATCTTAGGTATAGGGGGTCACCAGAATCGGCACAATCGCGTTACGCAATGAAGTTGCTACACGTGGCGCATTACTAGACACATGGGAATTGTCTGTAAAACATACATTTTGTTGAATCGCACATTGTCTCTTATTGGCTGACGATCAGCTTTCCTCCCATTGTTCTTCATGGGACTGCCAACCTTTCTCCTTATTTGGCGACACCCTTGAACTAAACAAGCCACGCTCGCCCCACTTTTTTGTGTCCCTTTTTTCCTTCTCTGGAAACTGTGCATCATTATGACAAGACAGCATTAAAACCTAAGGCGGTGCATACCATGTTGTTGTCCACGGTATGCCACGTCGTCCTTATTTACGGGACGGAAGTTCGGCCATGCAGTGGGCGACTTGGCAGTCGAATGCGACAAAGACACGGGAGCATGTGTAGGTATTTTTCTTTTCTTTTTTCCCCCCAACGCCTGCTTGGCTTGAAGATTGTTGTGGCGCGTGCTTACTTAAAGCACACGACACTTTCTATCTCTCCATCAGACTGGCGGGCACGAGGCCAAATGTAATTGGTGCCAAATAAGAGACAGAAAGAAGGAGGGGGTCAGGCTAGAAAACACGACACCATCCACCCCCTTACTGTAAAACTAACACACCGATGGATGAAATATCAAGCATCCAGCCCAATAAGACAGAATGAAAGAAGGGGTCTGGCTAGAAAACACAACACCACCCAACCCTATACTGTAAATCTAACACACCGACGGCTTAAATATCAACATCCGGCCATCAGTAACGTCTCCGATTGGGGAAAAGTATCAATAAAGATGGCAATATTTGGTGAAGTTTGCAGTGTTACAGTAAGTAGCAAGATACCTCATTGTTTTGCAGCCTTATCTGACGGGGTAAGTCCTCTATGTCCCAGATACCCCTCATCCCAGGATTCGACACTTCTGACTTGGTTCGAACCACACGACAAGCATAAGAGCATGTTCGAGGGCTCGACTCCTCAACTGACTAGACACTGGAGCCATCTTGCCGTTCTGTTCGTTGCCCAATCAGCTAGAAGGCACTAAAGGAAACGGAAAGGAGTGTACGAGTGTACTGTCTCCCTCACACATTCCCCCCTGCGAAACAGACATTTTTTGAAGCTTAGAAAATGTTTACTACCATAATTTCCATTTTTCTGCTTGAATGAATTTCGCAGCAGCCGGAGGTAACGCAGCCGAGTTAATGCTACAGTTTAGTTTAGTCCAGTCCAGTCCAGTCCATCAATAATCATACTTTGAAATTCTGGTGGCGTTTGGTTATGCCTTCCCCACCTTTTTTGTCTTCTAAATATACAAGCAAAAGGCAGTATGTGACTATCTCGTCTTTTCCAATTGCTCCTTGAATAAACTATGGATGAAAAAAGCCCTGTTAACTGTGGCAGTATATTTCTCCATTGTCTAAGAAAAAAAGGAATTTGAAGAGCGATCCGTCATACTTTTTTATCCTTATCAGGTAACTAATTCCATTTTATCTGCAGCGCAATGGTGGAATGGCATCACATTGTGCCAAAGTTTAGCTCATTAGATACGCTAGTATGAAATTGCAGCCTCTTCAGTCTCAAGTCGCAGGCCAGTCGCTTCGTAAGCTGAAATGTAGTACCTCGCTGCTTGAATAAGGGTTCTGAATGCGATGCAAGCTGTTCACATCAACGTAATGAAAAACAAACAACCAAGGGTTGGAAAAAAAAAAGCAACAGGAAGCCAGTCTGATGCAATAATTCCTTACAATAGTTTGGAGTTGACAAGCGCGCGAGTTGGCCAGAGTTTGCCTCTCCTCCTTCATCAGCTCGTGCGACTGACGTGTTGTGACAGTTCCCCCCACCCCCTCTCCTCTCCCCTGTTCTCATGCAGAAAGGCGTGCTAATAAACACGCCTACAATCCAGACGGGGTTAAAGCAAAAGCGTCAACAACAGACAGCGACTATTTAGCAGGAATGGAAGTAAAGTAGTGCACATATCATTAACTCTTTAGGGTTTTTTTACTCCTCAACTTCTAACCATATTTCGTTATCAACAATTTTAAAAAATATTACTTTAAAATTATGTTAATAAATACGGATGCAAACCTATTTACGTTGCCTTTTGGACTTATATGTCAGACTGCCTGAGCGGGGAATCGAACCCAGGACCTTTGAAATCAAAGGCCAAGGTCCTACCGCTGAGCCAGACTGACACGGCCGGTTCGATTCCCCGCTCAGGCAGTCTGACATATAAGTCCAAAAGGCAACGTAAATAGGTTTGCATCCGTATTTATTAACCAATCTCGAGCCCAATTGGCTTTCCGTCCCGTTTAAAATTATGTTGAGTTGACGAAAATGCTCCATGCGACTTAATTTTCCTAACGTAAACCAGCTCCTTGAACACAAACTTTGACTTTTCAGAAAATGGTAAGCTAGTAACCAAGGCAAGAGATCTGTGTGAATTAGACATCCCAGGCTAAGTATGTGGGAATAATTTGCAACTTGGATAACAATCGCGCCTTGGCCATGCATTAACTTCTTTTGAAATTTCAGAGAATGGCAAACTAGCAATCGAGGCAAGGGAACTGTGTGAATTAGACACCACAGGCTAAGTATGTTGGAATAATTTACAACTTGGAAAGAATGAACTTCTTATCCAGTAAACTTGAAAAATCGCAAGGTAGATAACAAAATGGAAGGAAATTTCATTTTTATTACAAAATTTCTTTTAGCAGAATTTTATTTACTTTTAAATTTGGCATTTTTTTTTTAGTGTCGTTGGCATAATTTGATTCCTGCAAATTCCATAAGGATATTGCTAATGCACAACTTTTATTTTTGAATTCACTAATATAAAAAGAAGCAACCTACCCATGCTGTATAATCAAAGAATCAGCTATTTTTCATCTTTTTGAGAATTGTTGAGTTTGTTCGACATTTCTTTCTCCATATTGTGATATCTGTGTTGTGCTATAATAGGACGAGTATAAAATGTAATGTGGCACTTAAAATATCTACACAATTTCTAAATAATATATGTGATTATGAAGAAATGCTAACTGGAAATAAATCAGTTATTTATTATGTGAATTTTAAAAAGTTACGTAATTTGATAAAAAGACTAAAACAACTATAAAACTATTCACTTTAAATGACTCATCTGTGCGTTACCGTTTCAAAAGTCAAATTGTGGCCTTAGTCACGACATTTTCATCATAGTCATTTTCATTAAATTAAATTCTTCATGCATCAAGAGTTTGCGATTAAGAAAAATAGTTGAATTCCGTAAGGCACATCTTGAACTCGTTTTAAATGGTTTACAGACGTTTGGAAATTTATTACTGCAAACATCCATTAAAAACATGTGTTTTAATTTATTCGAATGAGCGTTCTGAGCAACAGTTTGATTTCTACCGAATAAATATTGAGCATAAGCTTTGACTGTTTTACTTAATACTGTAACTTCTGAGCAGGAGCCTTTATCTAATCAGAGGAACCGTAAAACGACTAGATATGTAAAACTACCTGTACCATCTTCCATCCAATCTTAATTAAAAACACATTAGAAATTTCTCTGAATCCACAACTAACCAAACCGGTTTGAACAACTGGACTAGGCTGAAAGGCATAAGTGCAGTTTTTGCTTAAATAAGTGCATAATTGCAAACAACGTTACACTAAAACGTACGCACCTATTTGTTACACGACGAGTCATCGCCTCTGCATACCCAAACAAACAGAAACTCGTGCACAAGGCATATCAAAATCCTTTCGAAAAAGTCTTATGCCATAATAGTCTTATGCCAAAATATTTTAAAATTTCAGGTAACTACATGTCCATTAGCATGCAGTGTCCACACCGGTTTTACTATCTTTGGTTTACCACAGTCTAAAAAAGAAATCAATACCTAGCTCTACCAAAGTATACGCGTGTATGTGTCATGACTAGAGGTAGGGATCCAAGAGACTAGAAGGTATCAATGCACCCAACCTCTTCTCTAAGGCTGGATTTTTCTTCTATTAACATTAAAAAGTGTATACGGACAACTTAAGCATATACGGTTGCTTCAACTTTTGGGACGGACACAATGTACTTACAAACACGAAGTTACGATTACATAATACAGTTATGAATAATAGTGCTTGACATAACTCAATGAGTTGATGATTGCAAGACGACCTCCTTGATGCCTTTGTAACAGCAACTACAACAACACAAACTACCAAAGCTTTGAATAAATATAAAGCATCGTGGCTTTAAATGTCTTTGACAACTCCTACGACAAGCCAACATAGCTGGATTATGGAAAAAGCCCTGCAAAATGACAATGGTGGCAGCGGTGGGATGATTCGAATAAGGCTAGACTATCGCCACACATTACGCCTTTGCAGGGTGCGATCAATGATGATCGCAATCTGCCATTTCATGGTTTGGGATGTGGGATCGCAGAATAATCTCACTAACGTAGAATAATATCGCTAATGTTGCATTAGTATGCGAGCCCTAAGAATTCCCCAAAGTGTTTTAAAATTTCCAACGTGTTTCCAAGGAAATGAACAAAAAAATGTTCAAGGAATCTTCATCACAATTTAAGTTTTTTGCCAATCTAAGGATTAATCCAAATGAAATTGTGATTTCTTACGTAGAAGAAGAATAATTACAAACTACCACCCTCAGGAAAATTCCACTAGTCCAACAAGAATCACCAAAAGTTCCCTCTTTAAATTTTCAGTGAAGTATTAAGGCCGTTCACCTTCATCAAAACAGTACGCAATGAAGCACAAATTTAAAAACAAACGTTACATGGTTGTGGTTACCATCATGCACACGACGCGTCATTGAGAGAACCACTGATCTATATACATTTACACTGCCAAGCCCCACCGCTTGTCAAGCTTAGTTTTCACATCAGAACCCACTGATTGTTCCATCCAAGCCAAGCTTGGCAAGCAGTGGGATTTGGCAGTGTAAATGTATATAGATCAGTGGTTCTCTCACTGAAGCGTCGTCTGCACAATGGAACGCTTGGTTTCAAATGTGTGCTTCATTGCGTAATGTTCCGATGAAGGTGAACGGCCTTCAAAATTCACTGAAAACTTAAAGAGGGAAGTTTTGGTGGCTCTTGTTGAACTAGTGGAATTTCCCGAGGGTGGTAGTGTGCAATTCATCTTCTTCGTGATGTTGACAATAAGCCACTGTAAACGGCGGTTGCGATCTTTCAAGTGTGATTTCTTATGAAGATTCCTTGAACAAGTATAATAAACCATGCAACCAACAGGTATTTCACATGGGTAACAAAAAGGTTAACTAAAGAATAGTTATGATTACAGGATGGAAGCCAATAAATAATCTTCACGTTAACAATTTTTCTAAAACCCTGTTGAAGGTTTAAGTTCCAGTGAGCTACATTGTGAGGAGTTGACAAGACAAAACATGAGCGTGCTTAAAAAACCTAGCTTACCAGTAAGGCATTTTGTCTATCACAACTAGTATGCGAGCAGCTCAGCTTTGTGAGCACTAGCCATACAGAAAGATTCGTCTTGCAAGCATAAGTTTTCTTTGATGTATTACTTGAGCAATAAATCATCAACGTATAAATATATAGACACATATATGGTGTATCCTGTATACTACTCTAAATGCTAGCAATATAGTTGCGCTGGATCTATACAAGGTAAATTTATCGTTATAAATAGCTTGAAAAATATTATATCCTTTGATACACATTCCTTCACTTCAACACCATCACAAACTGCCAGAGGGTTTAGAACAAACCAGCTTAGGCTGTAACATCTATCACATTGCCAACTGGTACGATGGGCCATTACACGTTCAACCACAATTTATGAAAATAAGGCATACATAATCAGCAATTCCGGTGACTTACTTCAGTATTTTTAAGGCCTTCATAGTTACGGGCTCATAAAATATAAATCCGAAATTAAAGCACAATCAAAACAATATGGTGCATCACGTTAATTTCATTAAATTAAACCCATTGCCGAGAATGTTAATTGAGCACAATTGGCTTTTGGCTTAATTTATAACGTTATGAGCAAGATTAGGTTTTTTTTATTGTACTTCAGCGTTGATACTCCTTGCTTATGAACTTATTTAGATTAATTCAAGCAAGTAATGGTTTGCACAATCTATCTGTAGCGCAAAAGAGCTATATCATTCGCGACACTTAGGAAAGCAGCAATCAAAACATTTGGTAAGCATTCCAACCATAGTCAGTGGCTTATTGAAAATAATACATGGAAACAGTTGCTACATGAAAACCATTATGTTGTGTAAAAATAAAAAATGTCCTTAGTTCTATTGTAACATTTAGTGTGGTTTTACTGAGCATTAAGCCCTACGAGATTATTTGAATATGGATCTTTGGTGCTTTGCGATAACAATGGCACAATGATTCCAAGTAAATTAATACGGAATGGTACATTCCCTTGTACCAAATGTAGCAGCATTCTGCAACTAATATACTAGAGCATATTTTTTTGTTTCAAATAAGCAAAATGTGGAAAAGATTAGGTACTAGGCACAGACACTAGGTTAGGTGTTGGGCGGTACCACACATTTTCAGAAGGTGCCCCGGTAGGTATTCGATTTTCTCCAGTACTTATGAATGAGGCAGTATCTGGTATTATAGTACTGCGGTGTCGAAACCCGATTTTTAAATAATAACAAATTTTAATTGAAAATTAAGTTTGCTATAGTTTTAATGGAAAAAATTTATTGATTTTCCTCCTCTGATTTAAGCTTAATGCCGTTTCACGACATACTTGATAAAAAAAACACCATCATCGAAAATTTGTAGTTAACATGCAATCCAAGTAGAAATGCCAATATAATCAAACGCTGGTTGTAGCATCAAAGTTGTGCAAATTTGGCTCCACTTTTGTGCATTGTTTAGAATTCCAATTTTACCATCTTTAACTGATTGTTGCACTGCTTTCAAAGGGTTTCAAAGGGTTTAACGAGCGTTAACTACCCCTGCTTTGAGCCTTATAAAACAAGGACTAAATGAAGTATTGTTATAATTTTAGCCCATTTTTTCATATGAAAACAATACTGGTATTTTAACAATGCACGGTATTTGGTACCGATGCATTTTTGGTGCCGGGTACACGGTGAGAACCGGTTTACCGCCCAACACTATATACGTACCATTTGAACATCATTGCACACCCACTGAAACCCACTTGCAGTTTGGATGCAGTGTTTTAATAGACTGAAATTTTAGTGGGTGTGCAAACTAATAAGTTTTAAAAAGTGGTTATCAGTATGAGCTCTGTCTGTAACATAGTCTCATTATGATGGTTAAGAATGGCTATAGGGGTTTTGTGATTCTGTAACAAAGAACTAAATTCTAAACACCCTCGTAGGTCAGGCCAACAGACGTACATTAAAAAAACCCTCCAGCAGTCTACAAACTTGCGCATCACAGTTATCAGGGTTCAGCAAAGATGTAAGTAAGGCAAAGATTTCAGCAATGATCCGTTAAGTGCACTTTTCAGTGCTGACCCTTCCGTCCGTCCGTCCGTTCAATTATATTGCAACCGAAAGCCCATTTCACCGACTCAGCTTTCAAAATGTACAAATACAGCTTCTCGCACCATCCAACGCTAGGAGGATACACAATCATTACAATAAAGTTGATCGCATATACCTACAACAAGTACAGTAAAAGAGTTTGCACATTTCACTTACGTACATTTTCCTAGCTGAATCTAAAGCTCTTTAACAAGATACAATTTACCATAAACAAAATACATACATTACACTGTATAGACGTAATAATAGCATCAATAATAATAATAATAATAGTAATAATAATAATAATACGAATAAAAAGGGGCAGCGGTATACTGCAGTGCTTTAGTCGTCGTTCACGCAGCTTTAACATTGTAGATAGCTACGAAATTATACCCTAATGATTATTAACTAATGACTCTTTCTTTTCATGTTTATGGCATGATGTATAGTATGACAAATTAATTACTTCTGCAATATATATGGTTAATATATATGGTCATCACCAGTTGAGATAAAAATGTACAGGACCTCCATGGAATTTATTGGTGAAAATCGGCCAACTGGGCTTATGTAACTGAAATAGTTCTCTTGATTATTGGATGTTTACATTAAAACAGCGCAGTGCCATGATCGTTTCAGTCATTGCAAAATTGAAGCATTTCTTATTCCAGTTTTATGTTGTTCACTGCTTACTTAAGAAAAAAACTTGTTGAATAACAAAACTGGAACACAGTCACCGAAATGAAAAAAGGGACCATCCTCACATGGATTGGATACGCATGTAAATAAGGCAGAAATAACAGCGTGCAACAAAACGGTGGCATCGTAGTAGCATGACCACAAAACAGTGCATCGCAACGGAGCATGTGACGTAACAGCACGATGACTTAACAACGCGATGACAAAATAGCATGTTGTTAAATGAGTAATGTAATATGTAATAAAATTAATTTAAAAATAATATAAAAAAAAATAAATATATCAAAATAGAAATCAAACTGTTGATACAACAGCGATTAAAAAATAAAAATGATGTGGGTCAGCATGGGGCATCATGCAGTTGGCAATGTCAGGCTAACTCTTACAGGTTCGAAGCTCGATCTATTTTCTGCTCGTTTTCCGATTTTCTGTTCTAGAATATTCGTATTTTTTTCCATCTGCAAATGCTTTCTTTAAAGTATATCCAGTCAGTAAAGACTATGTCGATGTGTGGTCGTGTACAAAGCTACTTCCCCGTTTGATTTTATCCAGTGAATTGTTTTGTAATCGTGCTGTTATGTTGTGCGATCAATTGTCATGTGATGTACTGTCGTCGTGCTATATGACGCTGCTGTATTGTAGCGTGCCGTTATTTCCACACAATTTTTACGCGACACCCCATCAGATTAGATTTGTCTGAATGCCTAAAGTATAAACCAAGATCAGCTTTTAATGGCTAGTTTGACGGCTATCGAAAGACTGACGGATTATGTTTTACATCTGCGGTTTACGGCAAACTTTCCTTAAATGGCCAGATCACGTGTGTTTTCACGAAGCCTGTGCCGCACTAACAGCATTAAAATGCTGGTAAAATTATCAGTTTTATCACATAATTTTGTTGCGTATACTGAAGTCCAATGAATTTGTCTCAGCAGTCCACGAAAGCTGGAAAATTTTGTTCAACTAGCTTTTCTAAGGCCAAATTCGAAACTTTGCGTGCTAATACTTTTGTTGTCCTAAAGATAGAGATCACCAACTCGACCATGTATTTTGTCCTGTCCATTAATAGTCACAAAAGTTGCAATACCTAATGCAAAGTAATTGTATGGCATCAGAAACCTCAGATTTCTCGCCTTCAGATGACAGTAAATAAAATAAGTATAATTATTAGCGTGAGACTTCTCAGCATTTATCACCATTTAATGCGCAAAGCACAACTGACGACTGAAGACTGCTGCTCTTGTTGATGTTCACCATTTTCCATATCGTCAAAGATGTCACAAGCAACACTTTAAAACCAGTAGGGAGATGCTTCTCACAAAAAATGGTTTACCACTTGCTTTTTTTTTTAATATCTTCTTTTTCGAGTCCTACAGTATAGCTCATAG
>JAHWFP010238178.1:3598-13919 GCA_023313725.1 Lithobius niger | reverse complement strand
TATAATTTGGAGCTTCCTTGAACATTGACATTTTCTACATGTTGGCACGTCTAAAAGACCATATTCTGAACGTCACCTTACGACTCAAGAAAACCTTGCCGTGGCTTTCAAAATTATTACTCTCTGTCCAACTAAACTGTAGAAGCTTCACTGTCAGAATGCGTCACGGAAATTTTTACATGTTGGCATGGCTAGAAGCTCATTTTCTGAACGTCACCTTATGGTCCAAGAATACGTTGAAGTTGCTGTCAAATTATTACTCTGTGCACAACTATACTTTGGAGGCTTCCTTGAACGGTAGAGTGCGTCACTGAAATTGCCCAAGTGTCACTGAACATTTTCTTCTTTTTTGCGACCGTCACTCACACATTCGGGCACTTGGGATACTTTTCTTTCATAGCCTTCTCCTTATCAACATTACTAGAAACAAAACCCACAAGGGTGAAAGAATCCGCCAAGTTTCAGGCTACCAAAGTAGTGATATCAGAACAAAAATGGCTACCACCAAGTTGCTTCATTAATTGCCAAGCTAATCCCACCGACTATTAGATGAAAAACCTGACCATTGCTTCAACCGGGCGGTGGCAATGGTAAAGTTTTTCATTAAACGTGTGAAGTAATAGCACGGGGAGTTAACTTGGTGGTAGCCATATTTATGCTGATATCACTACTTTGATTGGCTGTAACTTGGCGGGTTCTTTCACCCTTGTGGGTTATGTTTCTGATACCACGTCTTTCGTTATTTTTTTGTTGCATCTCATTTTTTGCCAATACATAGTTAGCTGTTTAATCGTGTTTTTTTTTTTTTAAACTGAGCGCTTGGTTTTTTTAATGCTTTTTATTAATTGGTGCGTTTCCGTTAGTGAACTTGCTCAGTTGCCTGTTGTTTTGCTTTTTTTTTTAAATAATTAAAGGTACTTTTTAAACATGTACGCCGTCCCTACTGGTTTCACGAAAATCTTAATTTCGCTACGCATTTTAATGCATTTCGTATGAACGCAGAAGGTTGCAAAAGAAGCTGTTAATGTCGTTGTTTGACGCACACACAGCGTTAGCCATAGAGCCAGAAGACGAGAGGGACAGTTTTGCTAGGTAAATCCCATCAGAAATTCTTAGGTTCTTTCACATGCCACAATCGACATGAGCAAGAGACATCGCATGGCTCTTCTTTTCCCGAAAATGCCAGGGGTGGCTGAGCCCGGGCTCGAACTCGGGACCTCGGGCACATGAGACAGTCATGCTAACCATCAGGCCACTTTGCCCCACATAAATGATGTACTACCATAAGCAATCACTGTGCGTCAGTTGTATATGAATAGTATGCTTGTCACTCTGACGTAATAAACTGGCTCCTTAAAAAATAAGCAGTGTTATCCGTACAGCTCCAACGATTTTTGCAACGATTTTTTTTGAGAGCTTAGATGGCCCGCAGCCATGCGCTGAGGTTGGCGCTAATGACCTAGCTGTTGATGCGCCATTAAGCCTCAATCCCCTCCGTGCGCTCCAATTTCAATTTATTAAACTCAAGCCCTGGCCCAAGGCCGCACGCTCGGGTACAATGGAAAGTAACAGGAAATGTAACAACAAACCACAAGCAACAACAAGCACAACCATGCGCTCCAAGGTCAATTATAGTTTATTGGGGCCCCGGCCCGAAGCCATGCACCCTCCCTACATACTAGTACAAAACACCAAAATCGCCAAAATCACTAAAGCCCACAAAGGACTGAACCAGAAGCAGCAACAACGTAGCACGCAACCGTAGTACATCACGTGCCACTTGAGCACCAATACACAATGTCAATAGTGCCAGAGAGAACCACAACCATCAAAAATAAATAGCACGTCCATTGTATCAACAATATGTTCGTGTTGCTGATTATTTGTGGTGTAGTCAGTGTTGCATTGTTACTCGTTAACCATAAATATTTCGATCACACGTGGAGTTTTCCCAACATTTATGAAAACAGCATTAGAAATTATTGCAATCTTTTTTAGTAAATGGCTCCCCAAACGTCAAACCATAAAAGGCACATATTAGAGTTAAAAGTGTCATGAATACCAAATTTCATTCCTATCTGTCGCATAAATTATTTTATATGAGTGGAATTAGTGTCAGTATCAGGTATAGTGTATCAAATCAAAAACCAAAATTGGTAAAAGGGGCCGCCAAGTTCCGAATGGTTCGGCCCTTCAAAGGAGTGGTATAAACACACCAAAACTTTCGCCAAGTTAATCGCACCGCTTAATAGTTCGAAGGTTAAATGAAAACTAGAACATTGCTACTTTCAGTAGCAATGTTCAAGATTTCATTTAACGTCCAAAGTATTATTCGGTGCGATTAAGTTGACGAATGTTTTGGTGTGTTGATATCACTCCTTTGAAGGGCCGAACCATTCGGAACTTGGCGGCCCCTTTTACCAGTTTTGGTTTTTGATATGATATCACTCCTTTTTTTTTTAATTGTGTATTGACTCAATTCCACTACCGTGCAGATGTGTAATAAAATGCCACTTCAACAAGAAATTGGTTTTCAACAATTTACTACTATCATTTGCCTATTGGCCGAACCATTCTCAACTTAGTCATCTTTTTAAAGATTTTTGGTTTGGTTTAATTTTGTTGTAATTTGTTTTATTTAGTTAGTTTTGGTGTGTTGATATGGTGTGTTTGGTGTGTTACCAGTTTTTGACTGTGTTACTACAGTTGGTTTATTTTTCGTGAATTGGACGTGAATACAATTTCTTTGCAACGTTGTTTAGAATTATCGTGATACAGTAGTCTGTGTCTAGGCACGAACATCAGTATACACGTTCTCATTGTCTGAACTTTGGCCGTCCAATGGGAGACGATGCCGACGATACTAACAATGGTTTTAACAATATTTTCGTACTTACGCGCCCTCCCACGCCATTCCCGTTACGCCCCCAAGCTCCAAACCATAAAAGGTACGCAGTTCGTATTGTACTGCTCCCATTCGTCCAATTAGATAGCTGGAAGCCTTCCCGTTATCTCGGTATCGATGAATAATCACCCTATGGAAATTAACATGGGGATTGAGCGGACTAGCTAACTAGTAGCTAGCTAGCTAGTAACTAGTAACACATTTACAACGTTATTGAGAGTCAGATTTTGCATTGAAAGCAGCTTAGCTGGCATTCCTACACGAGTTAATTTTTGTGAGGTGAGTCATTGCTCACGATTTCAACACAATTTATGGTTTTGTACCGCATTATTATTTTTCCCCAAGTACCTGAAGTGTGCTCAACTATGCTTCAAGATAAAAGACACTGACGCAATGGCGACGCGCTACAATGTTTTGCAACCTCGACAATTGAATTGATGTGATGTTTGTTGCCTAACTTGGCGCGACACACTAGCGTGTGTCTAGATAGTAGTAGTAGTAGTAGTAGTAGTCAGCTGAAATCAACGATCTTCACGAACTTTTATCACATTGAAACAGTTTATGCACTTGATTCAAATACAACTATTGCTTGCCAGGGCACAAAGACTGCCTATTTTCAACATTTTCAAGCTGTTTCGTCACCTAGGTATTTATCCTCACCATCGTGAAATACGCTCAGCTCTGGTTTCTGTTGAAGTACCAAAGCTAATTATAGCAGCCATGCAACGTTGTTAAAATTGAATAATGACTTTCTTACAATGATGTTTGGCAACTGAACTTGGCGAGCGGACCACTAGAGTGCTTCACGATAAACATATATTTATTTTTCAATATCTTTGGTCTTTTCGGAAGTTGCGATAATTGGATTAGATTTATTTAGAGACGTGACACACGAAAACAATTAAACATATTAATAAACAAAAACGGAACGTTAAATGTTTAGAGTAAGGATCTAAAAGTCAAAACCTAGAAGGAACACGGACAAGCTTTGACAGTCAGGGTCTAGGTGTAAAATTTGTCAGTAAGAGGCTGGAAAGCATTAGACCCTTACTACCCGGTGGTTAGATTAGTTCTAGTCTCTTCGAACTGAACGTGTGTATGAACGGTTGTAGCAGGTTTTCTTTGTTCTCAGAATATTGTTTTGGAACTTTAGTAACACAATTTTCTTGTGAAGTTTGGCATTTTGTCTTTTGATGCTTTAGAACTTTTATTATGTTTCGTAGATTTATGGTAGAGGATTACCATAATGCTGTTTGCTACGAATATGCTGGCATGTTACTAAATTGAAAAATAATTTTCAACGTAAAGCAAAGCAGGAAACGTATAACCATACTACCACCTGATCATCACATGGGTCATTGTAGGATGATTTCCAGTTTTTCGTGAAAATGTATTTATTGCTGACCACCGGGTAGTAAGGGTCTAATGCTTTCCGGCCTCTTACTGACAAAATTTTACACCTAGACCCTAACTGTCAAAGCTTGTCCGTGTTCCTTCTAGGTTTTGACTTTTAGATCCTTACTCTAAACATTTAACGTTCCGTTTTTGTTTATTAATTCGTGTTACTTTTAGAATTGCAGCTAAACTGTAAAACAGTGCAGTTGGCGGTCACAGCTGATAGTTTAACACAAGAGACCCTAGGCTGACCCTCACTAATCTAGCTATCGCCAATGTTAACAATAGAAACAAATCCTTTAATCTTCAGTCTATGTCTCGCAGCTGATGTTTGCTAATTGGTATTGTTGCTTAATAACAATGTTTAAAACAATGTAAAACAATCAATCTGGTGGTTTAGAGCTCCGTAACCCCTGAACCACTTGACCAATTAGAAAAGGCCTTATGAAAAGGGCACATCTACAGAGCAATACCTGTAAAATGAGCTAAGAACCAGCTTTATAGGACAAATGGTTTGACCTGTAGAGAGGACAGACGAAAGTATCCCCAGAACAACAACAACAACAACAACAAGCTGAACAAGAAGTTGTCTATTTGGCCCTTGTCTGCATCTCGGGTTTGGCTGGACCGAATTTCACAATTTTTTGACTGCAGACAGGCCTTTACTAGTCAAGGCTAGATTCCAAATTTGGTTTAAATATGTTTACTTTTGACGGAGTTATAAGCTCTCAAAGTTGAGAGTTTAACACAGAGGTCCTAGGTCGACCCTTACTAACACTCTCGCCAGTGTTAATAACCAGGAACAACGACAAAGCAACAACTGTACATGTGATGGGCAACTATACTACGGGGATAATTTTTAAAACCAACGACAGACCGATCAAAAAAAGACCTGCCGGTGTTGATCTACACCAATATGGTGTATTTTGACTACATTTTTAATTACGTTGTTTGTCCGTGTTGAATTTATGATTCGTCCTGTTGATGCTGAACATTCTTTTTCTTTGAACCGTTTTTTTAGGCGCTTAGTTAGGTTCGTAAGGTAATGTAAATCCACCCAAAACCAAAACTGGTTGGAAAACCCGTAAAGTTTCCAATAAAGGTCGGCCTTTGAAGGTAGTGATATCATTCCACCGGGGAAAGGCCGCCAAGGTCAAGCCTATTAGCAAAGTTATTCGCACCGACTAAAAGTTCGAAAGTTAAATGAAAACTTGAAGATTGCAACTCGCCGTAGCAATCTTAAGTTTTCATTTAACGTCCAAAGTATTATTGGGTGCGATTAACGTGGCTAATAGGCTTGACCTTGGTGACCTTTTCCTGGTGGAATGATATCACTACCTTCAAAGGCCGACCGTTTTTGGAAACTTGGCGGGTTTTTCCACCAGTTTTGGTTTTGGGTGGATATCACAACTTTCGTATAGGACTGTGACCGTACATAAGGTGTACACCTTTGAGCATAAAAAATGATCGTTTACGTTATACTGGGGTTTTAAGCAATGCCATTCAACAATGCCACTTTTTGGCATCAACAATGGAGAATTCCTTCCGCCTTCACTGAAATATGTTCTTATTTAAAACAATGAAAAAGTTTGCATTGTTGTCGGGCTACTTGAACCTCGATACAGTGCGATCATTTTTTATTCCCTAAGGTGTACATAAGGTTACACCGTTTGCTTAAGTTGCTTAAATCTCACTTTTTTTTTTTGCACGCACTGGCTAACAATCGCTGATTTCGTTCGTTTCGTTCACTCAATCAGCGCATCCCCTTCAGTTGTTTTGTGTATCCCTGCACCTTCCCCTTAATTCTTCAAGATTTCGTTCACATTTGGTCCTGCAGACACCCCCCGAAGGTCTCTGTTACTAAAACAGCAGAACGTAAAGCTTTTTATTTTTGGTTATTAAGAAAAACCCCATTAGCTCGTGGATGCTTGTATTGTTGCATAACCATCATCTAACGTGCATCGCTTTATTCTTACGCAATCCACGGCAACGTTAATGTTTCTTTATTTTGTCCTTTGTTACAGTTCAGTTTTTAGTTCGTCCAGGCTTTTACAATAAATCTAAGGACCAGTCTTGATTGTTCAAGCCATTGTTGCTTAAAATCTTTGGTTGCTACTTGGAAAAGAAACGAAATTTAAATTCGCTGGTGGCGAACTTCAAAAGCATCCCACGAATTTGTCCTGACCCCTACAACCCCCAAACCAACAAACAGACCATACTCATATCACCATGCATCCGTGTGCAAAAGTTCAGCATCGTTGGCCTTCTCAATTTTGCGCTAGCCATGAGCAATGAGTCTATGGGATTTACATGGGACCAGCGTTACTAGCTAGCTAGTTACTAGAGCTAGTCAGTAACATAAAAACAACGTTATTGACGCATCTTTCTCTCTATGAATGGTGGACACTCAGCCTTTAACTTTCATTTTTCTTTATCCCTGCACCTTTCCCTTACGTTTACCACAATTCGAAACATTTCTGTCACATTGGGATTTATCCTCAACATGCCAAAATATGCTTTTAGTTGCTTACAGTTAATAGACACATGTCTGCTAGTGAAGCCGCCTTTTTATCATTAACAATCAATTTTTTAACTATCGAATGTCTATAATGGGATGATCTACTGTTATTTGGCGGCGACACGCTAGCGTGTGTCTCGATTCTTCGTTATGCTAACAAAGAAAACCGTTCGTTATGTCCGGTTATGATGGTAGCCAATAATAGATTAACAACATGAGATTTTTTTACGAGTGCAGTCATTGTTACCACGCCAATAATCGGTGAATTCTTATCACGTATAACAGGGAAAAACGGCCGAAGCGGGAAAAAAAGTTTGGTTGCCCTATACAAAGAAATAAAAACTAAACTCTGTCGGTAAGAGCATATTTCCCCATTACTTTCTTTTTAATTGGTAAGATAACCTAACGGTGATTTTTTTTTAACGACAAATCCACGTTTTACGTAATTTTTTTTAACTTCATTCTTCGTTTTTTAGTTTTTCATCAGTTAGCGCCGTTTACGCCATCATATGTTTAAAACCAAACCATAGCGATTAAGGAATCACTCTCACTTGACGATAACATCACAAAATTAGCTAAAAAGGGATGTGAAACGCTTACGATGGGAGGTGAGGGACGATTTCCGTACA
The DNA here is from genome assembly GCA_023313725.1 of Lithobius niger. Classification (NCBI taxonomy): domain Eukaryota; kingdom Metazoa; phylum Arthropoda; class Chilopoda; order Lithobiomorpha; family Lithobiidae; genus Lithobius; species Lithobius niger. The sequence continues at coordinate 6,472 of JAHWFP010238178.1, read as the reverse complement.
ACTCAAATTTTGGGTTATTTCGTGCGCTTACCGCACAATTTTTTTTTTTTAGCAAAATGCGCCTTCGGTGCAGGTTTATTTTGGCTTTTCGCCTTATACTAGATCATTGACAACAATGTCATATATTACATATAACTCTATGCTGGAGCCAATAATTGGGCTAGCTGCAAGACGCACTGGAGGGGGAAAAGAAGGGCATCTTACAGAAGCCAATGCTGTTACAGCAGATTTCTTAGGCCTAAAACGCACGCTTTTTTTCGATTGTTGGCAGTTGCTGATGCTTTTAGCAAGAGAATCTTTTGTTTTCCGATTTACAACCTCGCAGCAGAAGGGATCGGCAAACACAACGTTTTTTTTAGGCCTAAGAAAACCGCTGTCACATTACTGGCTGACTAGAGTGCCCATACTTTTTACCTTGACTTTAATCCAGTACCCCTTGCAGATATTTCTCCAGATGCTAGCCTCGCAGCTAACAAAGATGGAGCGACTAGAGAAGATGGTTCATTTCCGATCCCGACTCCCGGTAGTATTGTTTTTGTGAAAATGTACTGATTGGGACGTGGTGTGACGTCATATTCACCAATTCCGCCAAAGTAGCCAGAACAGCCAATCAGTGTGCTGGAAGGAAGCACGTGACTAGTGGATTTGCACAAAACTGAGTTTAAAAAAATAAAATCTCTCTGTTTACGTTGTTAACGGACGAAAAAAGCATACTTTAGTAAAAAAAAAAAAAAAAACTATAATAAACGGAGATTAGTTTTTTTTTTATGAATTTTCTTTTATCGAGCAAGCCAACTAAACAGTCTCATTTTATAGATGTGCTTTCTTGAAGTACTTTGATTGGTTGACATTGCTGGCTTCGCTTTTTCTGGTGTAATATGACGTCACTAAAGCCAGCATGGCCGTCTCCTTAATGTAGATTGCCGTTTCCTTCCCACAACATGGCTGCCTCCTTTGTTTAATCCTTGGACTCCTTGGCCTCACCCGGAAGTAAGTTTGTAATGTGAAAAATGGTCTAATAGTGCTTCTTGTCTTACCAAAATAATTATCGTTGCATTGTCTCAGATTCATGGCGTCCAGCGTACTACTTCATAAGCGCACATACGGTATATAGATCGAACGAACACCCGGAATTTCACATTCTCCGGAATTTCGGCAGTGAGTTTCTGGCAGATCTGATTAGCGGGGCTGTTGAATGTTTTGAATATCTTTTTTTTTTTGCGAAGCGCGACTGCACTCAGTTCTGAATTTGATTGCGGCTGGCAAATTACTTAGCCTATAACGGAAGCTAATAATTCTAGATGATTTTGTTTAATCTGAATTTCTTCAAAAGAAAAAAACCTGTACGGAACTCTCACTATGAGGTTGTAAGCTTTTTAAGATACATATACGGAAATCGCACGAAATGGCACAAAGTTCGAGTTTGCGAAAGGCGCACGTAAGGAAGTTTCACGAGATCAGGGAAGGATGGAAAAAGGAGGATCGGTCGGGTTGCGGCAGCAAACTGTGTTTTTTTTTTTTTTTAGGTCTAATCGGGTTAGGTTTAATCCGGTTTTTAGGCCTAATTCACGTGCAGGACTGCATAAAAGTGAATAACGCAATCGAGACGATCTATCGTTGTGTTACGTAAAGGTACAGAATACACACCTCGATTATTGTTTTCAGATGCATCCTCTCTTTTGATGGTCTATGGGTATAGTGGGTGCATTCAGAACACATCTAAAATTTATTAGTTGAGATTTAATCACAGAACACCGTCCATGCGTGCCCTTGTGGTTAATTACATTGTGCGTACACTAAAAGGAAACGGATGTTTTTATTTTTTTCATATACATTTTTTTTTATCAGTTGTTACAATAGATATAAATTGTAAAGAATACGCTCTTCTGCTCTGTAAGCTTACAATGAAGTCTATTGGAAATTTACAACTTTACATTATTTCTTCTTTTTTGATTAAAATTTGGATGTTTAGACGGAAGTGAACCGACAAAGCCTCCTAAAGTGAAGGCCATATCAGAAACGACTCGAAACGTAACTAAAATAAAAGCATAGAGGATGTTTAATAATAATAATAATAATAATAATAATAATAATAATAATAATAATAATTTATTTAAGTATGTGTACATCAGGGCACGAGTCCATACAACTGTATGTGCCGAATAACAACAGCAGTTCAGTGTAAAACACCAGATAGCGATGTGGATTTTAACAAACATTAATAAAATTAAAATACAGTACAAAATTAAATACAGTACGTCAATTAAAAAAAAAACATTAAAAAACTTTGAATACAAACAAATATTATCGTAGATCAGCAAGAAGAAATCATGAAGTCACATTGACTCTCTATTGAACATCCAGTTTTTAACTTCCTTTTTCAGTTTCCAAAGACTGTTTATGTTTCTAAGATTTTTAGGTATAGTTTATTTATAATCGTAGGAACAATGAAATTCATGGTTCTTTTTCCATAAGAGTTTCTAAAGGGAAGAATTGTTAACCAGTTGTTATTATTTCGGATCTCTCTTTTAACAGGAATGTGAAAAGCTTTGTTAAAGTAAAATTTTGAAATTGCTGTGAAATCCGAAATCTGTTTAAGTGTCATCAGTTCGTTATCAAATAGAAGTTCACAAGATCTTTTTGTGCAGTTTTCTTTCTTAAAAAAAACTTTACATGCCTTCATTAGAAATTTCTGAAGATCATTCACGTTTCTAGACGATGTATAACCAAAAACTGGGCAAGCATATCTCATCAAAGATAAAATACAAGTGTTGAAAATAAGTCTTTTGCTTTGTGTACTAAGAATTTGTCTGATTTTGTTGACAAGGGTATTTACATGGTTAGTAAACTTCCAATAAACTTCCAGTAATAATA
>JAHWFP010238173.1:0-15187 GCA_023313725.1 Lithobius niger | reverse complement strand
CCGTGTTGATTTCAAGAAGTTAAATTAGTTAAGTTAGATTACCAAACGTAAATAATTTCGGTCAGAAATGACGAAGCCGTGTAACCGAATTAATTTGGGTTAAGTTTGAGAGGCTTAAGTTTTACTGTGTGTCGACAAGAGAAAAGAAAATGCTGCAACAGCAACTGTTACTAAAGAGGGCTCCAATACTATTCTCATTATACAGTATGTCTCGGAAGTCCTGAACCAGGTAGGCCTATATAGTACAGGCCTATACAGTGTACGACTATACCATATTAGGCCTAAGGTGTACAAATCAGCAAACCATGAGCAAAATATGCACCTATAATGGAGCAAATGTCTTCCACAATATATGCAGCAAAATATGCAGCAAATGTCTTCCACAATAGGCGTTCACACACGCAGTAAACCCGGGACTCGAACCCAGGACTTTCCTCTGGGTGTAGTATAGGCCTATACCATATAGGCCTACCTGGTTCAGGACTTCTGAGACATAGTAGGCTTCTCAAAGAGAAAATGTGGAATACTGAACTCTATGAATGGGTTTTAGGATAAAATTGCGTGTTAAACAAAAGAAATGAGCAGTTAACAATGTTTGCTCCATTGTGATTCATCATCTAAGCCTATTGCGTTGTTTTTTTTTAACCTAGAATAAGCTGTGATCTGCACAAGAACTTGACCAGGTAAGGGTTCCAAATACAGGTGAAAGACTTTGATGAAGCAGTATGTTACTGTGTCCATACGTTTTTTCTGTGGGTTTCTATGTTCCCAAAGTTCATCACAATTAACACATTATATTATTTGGGTATAGATCAAGCAAGTTTTCTAGTCTCTGATCAGAGGAAAATGAACTTCCATTTCCAAACTATACGGAAGGGTGGCAACTGCAGCTTGAGATCGTGAGAATAACGCCAATATATAAAACACTTAAAATGATGGAAGAGAACTGAGCTACGTATTGACTCTCGGGGATGCCAATGTGTATGGGAAGAAACTCTTGTGAAGACCCAATACTGCAAGACGATAAGATCTAGATTTGGGGATTGGTTAACATCTCTGTAATGTGTGGCGCATTGGCAACCCAGATTACTGCACTGTGACTGAGTTTGGTACCAATGACCTAGATGTTGATGCACCATTAAACCTCAATCCCCTCCATCTCGTTTGAGAAGTTTGTGGGAGAATACGGTTCGGAAATGAATAATCGGTTAATCGTTAGGACCAAGATTGGATAAATCGTATATACGTTCCTTGGATGTGGGAGTGTCCATGTCTTCCTATCCCTTCCCTTCTCACAGGTCGTCTGGGAGAGAAGCGGTGGGGGGGGGGATTGAGGCTTAATGGCGCGTCGAGAAGCGGTGGGTTTCGATTCCCGGCTCCAGACCAGTTCATTGAACAGCACCAGAATGTTTTTACCAAAGCACTGCTAGAAAGAGTCAACTGTCTGGCAGGCGTGTGAACGGGCGTTTGTCGAGCCATTAGGCGAGACACTGGATTACCGCAGTCGGCCAATTTTCTTCCACCCCCTTCCCCTGCAAGGACCACCAACGCTGCTTCACGTTTACAGCGTATTTTTAGGGTCGGTTATCTCAGAAATTAATTATAGCCAGTCGTTTTACAATAGGCCGCATGAGGTGGTGACCCACAACGGAAGATGGAACATGTTGTAACATTATCATATCATGGACTGTAATCGCAAACCACGCTGTTGACACCGTCTGATAAAGACTGAACATTGTATTGAATGCTGGGCCATAATATTTGTCAGAGAATGAAGGAACTATTCGTTGAATACAGCATGGGATTACTTTTTCCTAAACTATCATAACTGAAGACCGCAGCAAACATATCAATTAAGTCGTGATATTTTACCATGCAGGGCCAGAGGTATATAAGAACAGAAGAAGAGACTAACGAGGCCTGAAACAATAAAATGTGTTGGCGAGGTTACAACAATCTAAACTGAGCGGTGGTCCCCGGCAAATAAGTGCAAACTCCTGTTTTGTACAACAGATATCGATGGCGCTATAACGGTCGTGCAACACGTAGCGTCACTTTTCAGTTAAATAAAAATTGAGTTCATTATAATTCTCAACCTAAATTTTCTTCGTTGACTGCCAAACTAGCTTGCTTGACGATTTCTTTTTGTTAGTGCCACGTATTGCGAAACAAATCAAAGTAGCATCTCATCGTGTGTTGATGATTGTTTGTTCTTCAGTATTTTCAATTTTTGAACCTGTTGAATTGCAGAAATCCATTATTGCAGTAACGTAGCCAAATCAGAATTTTGACCAGCTTTTTACCATTCTGCTTTAGAGCTGCGAACCTTTAAAAAAAACGTTAAAAAATAGGGTCTTTAAAGAAAGGTTCTTTCTCAGGCCCCGCCGCTTCAATTTTTTTTTACTAGAAATAAAAAGAATCGACGCGGCAAAAATAGCAGTTACAAATAAAAAATGTTAGCAGACTTCACATGGTTAACAGACTTCTGAGGTATGTGTTCTTTATTTTACCCAAAATAAAAAACAATTCCCTAAATTGTAAAGCAAGCAGGGTTAAAAAAAAAATTTCGCCCGCCCACACATATGTGGGAAAAAGCCCGAGAAGCAACTTTCTTTTCTTCAGTGGCCTAAATTATTTCGTTTTGACTGGCGAATTGCATTTTCGCTCGTGCTGTTCTCTAAACAATCCTCCCTTCCAGTGAAAGAAATGAAAAAAAAAAAAAGAAAAAAAAAAATATATATATATATATATATATATAAAAGTGAGAAGCATTGCAGATATTAGCAATAACTATACAGGCAATCATGTTAGGTCTCTTTATCGAATTACTTCCGTGATACTGTCGTCAGTAGGACATTAATCATTAAGAAATGCGTTCTCTGACACACACTGCACTGACGTATAAATAATTATATATACAGGTCGTCGAATATTGAGGGGTTGAACTTAAGACAATGCAAGCAGGTTTCATCTTTACATTATTTCTCCGTCCGTGACTAGTTATGTTGTTGAAACTTTGCTTTGTTATCTTCGTCTTTTGAAATTAGAGATTTTCTCCGGAATTTCCAAGCGGCTTCATGTTTCTAATTAACCTAGTCACGGTTTTCGTTCTGGCAGAATGCTGATTCCAGCACCGTTTCGTGACCCTGTGATCGAGTAGTAGGTTCTGGAGGAAAAACAGACACCAGAGATGACTTAATCTCATTGCGCAAGCTTCGCGCATCAACTCCAAGAAGCGACGAAAATTAATTACGGACAAAAATCACCATAGCTTCATTAAAGGACATGAAATTAAAAACTTGTTAATTTTCGTCTGACTTAATTAAGTGGGAATGAGAGTCTTGCCAGTTGTAGAGGCGGCATTTTTTGGTGCTTAGGCCTGGAAAAAAAGTTAACATTGGCCAGCTTCTTAGCATTTCCGAAATTAGGCATGTGACACAGCGAGAGTTTGCTTATCTTCGAGGCAATTAAAGCGTAATACAATTAAAGGTCACTACTGACAGGGCGAAGCTAACGAGTTCGGAAGTGTGCTATGCCATAAAGAAATGAACTTGTGTCAACGGTCAACAAATACGTAATATAAACCTTAAACTACTAAGTGCCTTTCAGCAGCCTAATTATTCCTACTTACTTTTTCAAACTATAGCTTTTCAAACCGACGGTTTTGTAGAAGATGAAAAAAAAAACAACAGACAGAAAATAGCAGTGGTTGAGGAAAACGACGTGCAACATGGTACAATCCATTCAGCAATTCAGGCATTATCTGCGAACATAACTGTTGATAACATCGCTTCGAAATTTTTATGCATTTAACGTTTGATGCCAACATCACTTCTGTAGCAAATTTTTAGAAAAAAAAACAACATTACTATTAAATTCAGACCACTATACGAACCATATGAACGGACGGCAATAAATTGCGAGCTATTAAAGGCGCTGTCGAGGAATGGCACTCAGCGTGTCGCCGCAGTCGCCGTGAAGAGGTGGTGTTGGCCTGTTTGTGCAGTGGTCACACCCGACTTACTCAAGGTTTCCTTTTGAGAGGGGAGGGGGTTATCCCTCCTGAATGTCATTGGTGTCGACGGCCACTTACGGTCCGGCACCTCCTTGTTGGTGGTCGCCATCTTGATGGTGTTCGTCGTCGTTTCCATCTTCCACAGGACATTGCGCGTCAATTAAGTCTGTCCTCCTGTCCGGTGTTTTTCAATTTTTGCAGGAGGTACAGATGTATGGCATGATTTAGATTAAGTCTTTGTATAATATCTCTGTAATGTGTCGAGCAGTGTTAACCCGGACCAATGCACTGTGACTGAGGTTGGCGCTAATGACCAAGCTGTCGACGTGACGCGCCATTAAGCCTCAATCCTCCCCCCTCCATATGAACGCTTTGTGTGTGGGCGTTGGGGGGGGGGGGGGTTACATTTCCTTTTTATTATGCACATGGCCAAGTAGCGATTTCATTTTGTTTCCTTCTAGCTTTGAAGCCCGGATGCTATCTACTCGGCTGCGTTTTGCTCACTATGATTTTTGTCATGAAACGCAGTTTTTTTTCGTTCTAGTGTCCACCATCGTAGTGGCCGTCGAGAGGTTAATATAGAAAATAAAAATATTTCAGCGCTATATCATTAAGAAATATCGGTTCCAAATGTTTACCATATATTTGCAGGCAACAAGTATATGTTTGACACGTAAACACTTTGATAAACAAATAAGATACAAAACAAAAACGTCAAGTGTGCCGTAAAAAAGGGGGATATATGATTGAATTTTCACTTGTTCAAATGAACACGGATAAAAATTGATGATTTTTAATTGAAATAATAAAATGTACAATTGAGAAAATTCCATCTGTTTAGGTGCTGTTGTGCTTTACGTTTTACATATATGATTGGTAAAGCACTTATAAATAAGATACGTCTTCAGGATAGTCAAATAAAATATGCAAAAGAGTGACTTTTGGTCAATTTGCCGAACAAGCCTTCAAAATTTTATAGAGGGGTAGAATCGCCCCTTTGGGCCCCCCTCTCCACTAGTTACACCACTGCTATAACTTACACGCTAAACCTCTTACATGCCGATAATTACCAGTGGTAATATGACAACAGCCTAATTTAATAATCGATTATTTTTCGATTGTCATGAATTGCATTCCGCATTGAAAAAACTAGCGCTTACGCTCGATGCTTTCATCAGCTTGTTAATGTAACGAATGACTGAGAAAAATTTATCTACATCCAGACACGAGTGGTATTTGCAGTGGAAACACCAAGTTGCATTAAAAATGAAGATGGAAGGACGAAGGCGAAAAAATAATCTGATAATATATGCGGTTAATTATCAGTTGTAACACCATACAAATTTCGATATCGACCTGGTCTAGATAAAGCCAGTGTTCATTATTCACGTTATCTTGGTCGTGTTTGTCCCCTGTTTTTTCATGGTTTATTTGTTTATATCAACCACTTTTTTTTTTAACTCGAAGCTAACAATTTCATAGCTCTTGACACATTAATAGATATCAGCACAAAAAAGTGGGCTTTATAACGAATTCTTTATTTTTACCTCTTCGACAAGGATGGTAATGTCGAGGTATACAGTCGATATGGGTAACCAAGTTTTAGTGTCGGTATTATGCCTAGATTTGAGCCAGGGAAAGACGCATCACAAAACTCTCCCGGACCCACAGTTCTGGAATGGCTGGAACCGTCCCCATGCTACACTCGATTCACTGTAGTCCCATCTGTTGCAGGTGATCCCATTTGCTTCATGTATGTTTGAATGCAGTCAAATATGCGCATATTGGAAGTATTCATGTACCAAATGAAGTTCATGTTAGTGACAATACACGTTCCAAATGTGCTAACGTTACTAAATTCTTACGTGATGGGACAATTTCTCAATCCTGTTTGCTGAAGGAGCACTTTGGAATCTAGCAATATAAGTGAGTTTCTACGGTGCAAGGAACAGGTGATTTTATTATGGAGTATTAGCATGCCAAAACATAAAATCATGACGTTAGGGAATCAACGATTCAGAATGCACCCACCCCCCTCCCAAAAACACACAAAACAAACAAAATAACAAAAGAGAAAGCAAAAACTACAGTACGTCAAATCGAACCTCGAAAGTGATCACTGAAGGAGCAGTAGGAACATGGTGCGGGAGAGAGTTCCAGGAATGCACAACCCTTCGCATATATAAAAGCGATGCCAAATGATCAGTCTAGAAAAAGTGTGATGGATTCTGCACGGATGGCCTTGGGTGATTCCAGGAGCAAGTATAAAAAAATAGAATGGATTAAGCGACTGAGATGGTGGGTGAGTTGGTATGCAAGGATGAAGTCACCCCTGCGGAACGTATCCCTGACACTTTGAAAGTGAAGTTGCTAAAGACGCAGCATGTAAGGCAGATGGCGAATGGGTTTCCACCGCTTAGTGATCCTGTGTTGAAGAGATTCAAGTAGGTTAAATGCATTTTTGTAGCAAGGCATGGAAACTTACGAACAGTATTCAAGGTGTGGTCGGACAAAAGTTTTGTATAGGGTGGAGAAAAGACTTTTGTTGAGCTTGGAAAACGTCGTGAGCAACGAAATAAGCAGCATGGAGGCCTTCAAGACTGTATGTGCGGAGTGCGGGTGAACATTTAGCGATTTGTCGATAAGAAGAATGAGATCGAGATGTGAGGATTGAGCAGAAATCGGTCGCTCCAAGGATGGTGTACTCAGTGCAGGGATTGTTGAAGCCAAAATTGCATAACGGCACACTTGGAAGGGCTTAGGGCGAGTCCAGTGGCCTTAGACCAAGCCACAATGCGGACGAAATCCTGCTGGAGAACATGTCTAAGAATACACGGGGAAAGAAGCTGCAGATCACCTGCGTTACTATTGTTAGTTAAGAAAGAGTTGCAGGTAAATAGGATTTGATAGTGTTAAAAAGCCAGGGACCAAGGATTGATCTTTGGTGCATGCCATAGGTGACGGTGGTCTAAGGTTGTGGGGCCATGAAGAGCAACCCGGTTGTGGAGGTAGGAATGAACCCAGAAGCTGTAGAATGGTGAAAGCCAAGAGCCTGAAGCTTGAAGGCAAGTTTGGCTGATGGAATTTGACACTGTGTGTCGGGACAAATCAGCCCAGTCTTTCATTACTGGGGACTATTTTTAACAAACACTATGGTTCTTCTAGATTTTAAGATGTGCATCGTATGGGAGTTTTGTTATTGTTGTTGTTGTTTTACTTTGTTACTTGACCTATTTGTTTGAATACTGTTACTTGGAATGGAGAAATTTTTATCTTCTGGAAGAAATGACGGGAACGTTTGTCCAGGTGAAGCCGAGAGTTTAACACGAACGGTATGGAAGACTGTGTCTGGCCTTACCAGGTAATGTGAGAATTTACTATTGAATAGTGACGCAGAATGTGATAGGCATTGATGTATGAACTGAGTGAAATCTGTGAAAAATAATCAAGGTCGAGACTTTACGCTTATCTGCGGGGGCATGTTGTCTCCTAGACAGACTGGTTTCCCGCGTCATATGAGTATAACTTTTTTCACCCCTTGAGGGTTATATGTGTGAATAAACCCCGTGATATTTACCCTTTTTCCCTCCTTGTGTGACTCGCCCTTGTACTGAGTTCTTCTTGTAGACTTTTTGATTCAGAACGTATAGCGTGAAGCGGACCTCACCACTTTTTTTCTGTCAGAATTAAAGGCTTTAATGAAGTACAGAAAGATTAAGTCACTTTTTATATTCCTGTCTGTAAGCTTAGTGATATGCTCATACATATGAAGTAAATTGGTGAGATAGGATCGCTTTGTAAGAAAACCATATTGCGACTGAGGGATGATATTGAGAGCTTTGCATTGTTGGAGGATATCAGTGTAGACAAAGCGTTCGAGGACCTTGGCGAGGAAAGAGTAGACGTATCAAACTATAATTGTTGACTTGATAAGTGGGACCATCTTTGTGAACAGGTGTCCTGGCATCTTTCCAGCTCTGTGGGAAGGTACAGGAGTTGATGGAGTAAAAAAATGAAGAAGGGTCGAGCAGACAAAGTGGTGGCATAGTTCTTGAGGAATTCAGATGGAAAGCCGTTGGGTCCAGGGAGGTAATGGCGACCTTATGCGTTTTTCTGAGGGTGACGTTAGAAGATATGGCCTCATTGCAAACTTGAGAACGAGGTGTATCGAGGGCTTCGTGTTGAGGGTTATCAAGTGCATGTGGTTGGGGACCGTCACTGGATTGAGGCAGAAGCACTGGTTTGAGGAATCGGTCAAGGGTGCACTGGACATTAATGCTGATGAAAGTGGCCCCTGGACTTTAGTTCTATGACCTGGATGTAACAGGCTTCCGAAACCTACCAAAAAAATGCATAATCTTGGAGCACACAATATTATCACAAAATTTCTCATTGGTCGTGATGCAAGACGAGGAGTATGATAGATGTTTCGTCCGCAACTGGAAGCATCCAACTCTGATGCCTAAAGACTTATGTATCCTACTGATAGCCTCTTTTGTGGTGTTGGGATGAAGGCCACCGGCGAAAATGTCAACACCTTGACAGGAGGACGTATTGATCAAGTCGTTTGCCTTTTCGGGAAATTTGTTGTGGTAGTAAGGCTAGGAAAAGATATACTGACATTTGAACTGTTAGAAATTCATGACAAAAGGGCAGCAAAATCGGCTTGCAAGTTTTTTTGGCTGTAAAACTCATTTTTCGATACAACTGTTTGAAAACCATCCTCCGAATTGAGATCAGTGGACGATTAACAGTTTGGGATTTCAAGTTGAGAGGGGGCGCCAAGGTCAACAGGTATCTGGCGGTGCTGTATTGGAGGAGACAACAGGCCACGCTCAGCTTCCCTACTGTCAGTAATTACTGTCACAGAGTCCGACTGAGAAGAGAGTGGTTCAAAAATTTCTGGTGAGTTGCACTACAGAAATCTGGGGTGGGAGAGTGCCACCTTCTAGAGGCAGAGTGAGATTTAGCAGCGAGGAGGATTGGCTGTTAGCAAGCATCATAGTTGCTGAAGTAGGGGACGAAAGGACATGGTTACTCAAGACTGTTTTAGAGTCAGTGCGTGATTTCTTGATTGTAAATGGCAATGAATCGATTGGTGGAGGTAACAAGTCAATACCAGCGTGCATAACTTTGTGTTAGAAATATTAAGTGATTGCCCGATCGTATCAAATGAGCAGTGCGACGTCACACGAGAATGGCCTTCGTTCTCAGAAGGAGGTTGGTACTGGCTAATAATTTGGTTTAGCATCTTGTACTAAGTGAAAAAAAAACGAATTTGCAGTATCAGACAACGACTGAAGTTCATGTTGCAAGATATCATACCTTCAGAAAAGATCTCCAGTGATGCAGTTTTGCAGTGCGACCAACTGGAAGGATCAGTAGCAGTCCGAACAGAAGTAAACAATACCGGCACACTCCTTGGTAGAGATTGATCTAATGATGTTATAAGCTAAATCAGTGCATTTACCAATACTTGGGACCGTGCATAACTTTCAGTTGATTGCATCCTTAGACATACACAGACTGGTTGTTAACAAACTTTACAAGAGTTACCAGCAACGCGGCTAGTGCTCACCATGTCTTGGCACCAATCTTCTCTAGTTGTTGCTCCACTCCAAATTCAATGCACCTGCACCACACAAAATATTGTTTACAGACTGCTGATACTAGGGTGTAACATTATTTCGGGATTCTCCGGGATAAAAAGTCTTCTTCAATCTTCACACATTGCTGGGTTTTTGCTCGGCACTACATTCACACGGCCGTTTGGCCTGACGCGTCGACCACACCAAGCAAAACCTCAATGGACCTTGAACGCAACATTCAACTAAGAAATATTAGAAACGATGCTGCAGTAGATTGCCTCCTTAGACACAAAGACCGGCTGTTTACAAAATTTACAAGAGCTACCAGCAGCATGGCTGGTGCACGCCATGTCCCTATCTTGGCACCAATCTTCTTTAATTGTAGCACCACTCCAAATTCAATGCACCTGCACCACACGAAATGTTGATGATGGATAGCTGATGCTAGGGTATAACATTACCTCGTGGTCCTCCTGAATAAAAGGTCTTCTTCAGTCTTCACACACTACTGGGTTATTGCTCGGCAGTACAATCACACAGCCGCCTGGTTCGACGTGCCTAACGAAATTTTGGTGACAGATTTCTGATTGCTGATCCTCGTGGTCCTCCGGGTAAAAGTTTTCTTCAATCTTCATGCACTGCTGGGTTCTTCGCTCGGCACTACAATCACACTGTCGTCTGGCTCGACGTGTCGATACGAAATGTTGGTGATAGATTGCTGATAGTAGGGTATAAGATCACCTCAGGGTCATCTGGGATAAAACGTCTTCTTCAATCTTCGCGCAATGCTGGGTTTTTCTTTCGGCACTACAATCACACTGTCGCCTGGCTCGACATGCCGATACGAAATGTTGGTGATAGATTACTGATAGTAGGGTATAAGATCACCTCAGGGTCCTCTGGGATAAAACGTCTTCTTCAATCTTCGTGCAATGCTGTGTTTTTCTCTCGGCACTACAATCACACGGTCGCCAGGCTCGACGTACCGACACAAAACGTTGGTAACAGATTGCTGATACTAGGGTATAACATTACCTCGTGGTCCTCCGGGATAAAAAGTCTTCTTCAATCTTCATGCACTGCTGGGTATTTTGCTCAGCACTACAATCACACAGCCGCCTGGTTCGACGTGCCGACACGAAATGTTGGTGACAGATTGCTGATACTAGGTTATAACATTAGCTCGTGGTCCGCCGGGATAAAAAATCTTCTTCAATCTTCACGCACTGTTGGGCTTTTCGCTCGGCACTACAATCACACAGCCGCCTGGTTAGACGTGCTGTGTCGACGGATGTTAAGTGGTGAAACTGGCAGACACATTGGGAGATGGAAAGGATGGTGCTTAGGGCTAAGGAAGAAATGGGCTGACTCCATCTTTAGCGGTTCAGGTTTTAATGGTCATATAGATGTTCAGAGCTCGCCCACCATAGGCTATAGCCAGGGATGGCAACCAGCAAAGTCCAAGACAAGAAGAAGGCTTGGGGTAAAATTAGTCCGGGAAAATGGTAAGAATTCTAATGGACTAGCCGAAAGACTCGCCGAGGAAGACGTCTTAGTTTGACAAGTATCAAGTTGGGTCACCAGGAGACCCATCAGCCCGCACGCCGTAGGCAACGACAACAACGGTGGTAGAAAAGCATACAGTATAAGTTACAATTGTTACAAGGTGGTAATTAGTAATCATCGTAATACAGGCTTGATATTGAAGTCCACAGCCAAACTCATCAGACCCAGGATCACAGGTTATGAAAGGTCGAAGGGGACCAATCGCAACTGGTGTTTGGTTGCGTCAACCCTCATCGATACAATGCCTGGGAGGGGAAAAGAAAATTCTCCTTTTCCTGTAAAGGAGTTTGTACATGAAAAATAAATTTGACGAAATTAGTTCACGTTTTCAAACAACATCAAATCATTAAGGAGTCAGTGTGCCAAAAGCCCATGGCTTCAAGAAATATCCACACGAAATTAAAGTTTACAAATTCGGACAAAGGGAACCAAGTAAAAATGTCACTTGTAATGATAGAGTTTTTAAATTCCGGGCTCTGGCTTCCCGAACCTTATTGACCGGATTCAACAAGAATAATAATCGATAAATATAAAAGCCAAGGTCAAAAATTATAAATAGCAACAACAAGTTGCAAACTCAAACTGCAAACTGACCATTGAATATACGAACATCGTGTATAAAACGAGTTATTCAAGAAAAAAGTTAGTAGCGTAAAAATAAGTTTTTGCCATTTATCTCAAATTTGTTGCAAAATTAGACAAATTTCATAAGAAATTTGTAAAAATTCTATTCTTGACTTTAAAGATCATACATTGTTTTGTACAGACAATTAACACTGGCGATAGCCAGTGTTAGTAAGGGTCGACCTAGGACCTCTGTGTTAAATTCTCAACTTTGAGAGCTTATAACTCCGTCAAAAGTAAACATCTTTAAACTAAATTTGGAATCTAGCCTTGACTAGTTAAGGCCTGTCTGCAGTCCAAAAATTTTGAAATTCGGTCCAGCCAAACCCGAGATCCAGAGAGGGGCCAAATAGACAACTTCTTGTTCTGCTTCTTCTTGTTGTTGTTGTTCTGGGGATACTTTCGTCTGTCCTTTCTACAGGTCAAACCATTTGTCCTATAAAGCTGGTTCTTAGTTCATTTTACAGGTACTGTTCTGTAGATGTGCCCTTTTCATAAGGCCTTTTCTAATTGGTGAAGTGGTTCAGGGGTTACGGAGCTCTAAACCACCAGATTAATTGTTTTACATTGTTTTAAACATTGTTATTATGCAACAATGCCAATTAGCAAACGCCAGCTGCAAGACATAGACTGAAGATTAAAGGATTTGTTTCTATTGTTACCATTGGCGATAGCCAGGTTAATAAGGGTCATCCTAGGGTCTCTTGTGTTAAACTCTCAGCTTTGACCGTCAACTGCATTGTTTTACAGTTTAGCTGCCATTCTAAAAGTAACACGAATTAATAAACAAAAACGGAACGTTAAACATTTAGAGTAAGGATCTAAAAAAGTCAAAACCTAGAAGGAACACGGACAAGCTTTGACAGTCAGGGTCTAGGTGTAAAATTTTGTCAGTAAGAGACTGGTAAGCATTAGACCCTTACTACCCAGTGGCCAGCAATAAATACATTTTGACGAAAAACTGGAAATCCTCTTGCAAAGACCCATGCGATGGTCAAGTGGTAGTATGGTTATACGTTTCCTGCTTTGCTTTACGTTGAAAATTATTTTTCAATTTAGTAACATGCCAGCATATTCGTAGCAGAGAGCATTATGGTAATCCTCTACCATAAATCTACGAAATATAATAAAAAATTCTAAAGCATGAAAAGACAAAATTCGAAACTTCACAAGAAAATTGTGTTACTAAAGTTCCATAACAATATTCTTAGAACAAAGAAAACCTTCTACAACCGTTCATACACACGTTCTGTCCGAATAGACTAGAACTAAGCTAACCACCGGGTAGTAAGGGTCTAATGCTTACCAGTCTCTTACTGACAAAATTTTACACCTAGACCCTGACTGTCAAAGCTTGTCCGTGTTCCTTCTAGGTTTTGACTTTTTTAGATCCTTACTCTAAATGTTTAACGTTCCGTTTTTGTTTATTAATATTATATAGTGTGAAAAAATGCAATTAAAATTTGCCCCTAAAAACTTTTACGATATTAAAGGAGCAGAGGGAAAAGATTTAGGAAAAGCCGAAATAGAAAAGGGAAGAGCTGCTCACAAAAATCGAAAATTTGCTTAAACGCAGACAACAAAATTAAACGAACAAGAAAAATAAAAAAAGTCGAAGCTGAAGAGTCGTACAAGTTCACTTAAATTCATAACGTTAAAATTAAAATCTTAAAAGGTAAAACATAAAATTAAAATCTTAAAAGGTAAAACAATTGTCTAAAGTAACAATGACAAAGTAATGACTGCGAACGGCACAAAGTAACTGTTTAACAATAGCATGTAAAAGTATTGTTAAAGAAGGGCGAAAATTAACATGCTTTGAAAACCAGTTAAATTCGTTTCGTTTTTTTTTAATTACAAAATAATCTTTCAAATCTTATCTATATCTTATCTAATTTCTAAACAAATTGGCCTTTTTGAGGTTTGACCAAATCAAAACCCTCTTCGCGCGAGTAAACACTTAAGACCATTCACAATTTTGAACTTGGCCGAACCAACTAAAACCATTTTGTTAAATGCAAAGAGTTAACGTTAATTTTGCGATTTAACGCAAGACAAAAGTAAAGTTAAATCTATCTTTACCACTGGGAATTTTAAGTAAATAAACTACTTGCTGAAAATAGGGAATTTAGGTATTTTAACGTTTAATCAATAATCATACGGTACTAAACAACCAGTACGTGGCCAGGAGTGTTAGCATTTAAAATTCGACAAAGCCAAATAAAAGGAAAGCTTCAAAATAGTTCACACTTTTGAGAAAATTTTGTAAAACAGAATCGCTTTATTTTATACAAAACAAAACAAAGGAAACGGTTTAGCCAGAGGAAGGAAGATATTCCGGGGCCCAATAAAGTCTTACCGGCATATGCCAACTGGCTGACAGACTGCAACACCCACGCCCCACACTGAGTAAAGACGCCGCAACACTGTTGCAGCCTAGAAACAACGAAAGTTGATTCAACCGTTTGATAAAACCATCTGGTCTGAAGGAGTGAAAGTTACAGTAGCCCTTTCTTACTACTCGTCGAACTCAGTCAGATACAGAATCGAGGGAAAACTGATGAGTCTTGCTAGTTGGTCAAATACAAAAGAGGTCGTTTCTTTGCCGCCAATTGGTTTTCTATTGTTAGGGACCGGGTTATTCCATTTATGCCGGCTCCCAAAACAACCAATGGCGTGGGTATTAATGGGATTACCCAACATCCCGTCGATTGAGCTCAACTGATTTGACCTGACTGGAAGGATACTGTCCAAGGAACCGACTGGCGCTTCATCCAGTGGTTCAGCCGGGACAATACCCACTTAAAATTAGGTTAACCCATAACCGCCTAGATACGAACGTACGCCAACAGCGAAAAACTAAGTCCCAGCGCTAGCTTTGTGAGGGGTCCCCGAGCAAAGCGGGCAGTCACAGCCCAGTGGTCAGCGTCGTCGGCTCCAAACCAAGGGAATGCCGGTTCGAATCCGAGAACCGACCCGAGTCCAAGGGTCTGAAAGTTCTTTCAGGCGGTTATGGGTTAAATAGTGATGCTTTTTAACCCAAGCACAAAGGTAAAGCCGCCCCCCCTCACCAAAAAAAAAGGGAAAAAAGAGCCACCTTTGTGATAAAAACCAACCACGGAAACAGAAAATTTAAAAAAGGATCTTAAAGAAATCAAGCCCGAATGCCTCAACTCTAACACGATGCAGTAGCCAGGGAACTCGCTTGACCCCCAAACTCCATTCACCACACATCTGGATCTGACTGGCTTAGTAAAAAGAAATGTGTACACCGCACCTCAACCGGTGCAGATCACAAGGCATACAGACCCAAAGTAGCAATTAAACTAACACTTTACAAAAATACAACACCACAATCCACCAGTGGTACTTATGCTAATGGGACGCTTGCCAC
>JAHWFP010238167.1:0-17057 GCA_023313725.1 Lithobius niger | reverse complement strand
TAATTTTGGGTGCAGGGTTTACTTGGGATTGAGTTTGGCTGACGTTAGATGCAAGTTGGTAGACTATGTTCTCAGTACCACTATTAATTTTGGGTGCAGGGTTTACTTGGGATTGAATTTGGCTGACGTTAGATGTAAGTTGGTAGACTGTATTCTTAGTACTACTACTAATTTTAGGTGTAGGGTTTACTTAGATTTGAGGTTGGGTAACGTTAGATGTAAGTTGGTATACTGTATTCTCAGAACCATTACTAATTTTAGGTGTAGGGTTTACTCGGAATTGAGCTTGGCTGACATTAGATGTAAGTTGGTAGACTGCATTCTCAGTACTACTACTAATTTTAGATGCAAGGTTTATTTGGATTGAGCTTGGCTGACGTTAGATGTAAGCTGGTAGACTGTGTTTTCAGTACCGTTACTCATTTTAGTTACAGGGTTTACTTGGAATTAAGCTTTGTTGATGTTAGATATAAGCTGGTAGACTGTATTCTTAGTACCACTATTAATTTTAGGTTCAGAGTTTACTTGGAATTGAGTTAGGCTGACTCAGCTAAAAACATCTGGGCTGAATCCTCGACTACTCAATCATGATGGCTTATATAATGTTGCTCTAAACCAGCTATCACGGATAAATTCCCAAGCAGTTACAGACTCGGGAACTTTAGTACGGTGAACTGGCCGCCATGATGAATTTCAATGAATAAACGAACCCCCGTTTATAACTCGTTACTTTGGTGTGTATGATTTCTTTTGGGCTACTCTTTGCTATGACCTACAACGCCTTTGGAAAGCACTCCCATACTGAGCAGAAAACTCCACAATATGGCTAATTCGTGTTTGACATAGTCATAACCAGATTTGCTTATCTACTAACTTCTACAGTAATAACCTGAGGGAGTAATTATTGAGTTTGGTATTCTAAGTTAGATATTTTTTTAGCCCCCATAAACCTAAAATATCCAAATTGCATTCTTAACTCAATGTCGTAACTCCGGACTCCTTGACACATTGTAAAAAACTAAAGTGTATTTTGTGTTATTTGTTTTTATATATTATATATTTTATTTTGCAGTCCTTGTCACAGTCCATATATTTGCACAAAATGAGACACACTGCTCGTATGTGTAAATCCATCAACCAGTTCCAGGGGAGGGCTGTACCTTGAGGACTGATTGAACAGCCCACCAATCATAGATTGACATAGTAGAAGCAAAAGAGTTAAAATTGTAGCTGACAGTAAGCCTGTGTGACACCTTGTACACTATATTAAATACACTTAAAAACATTGCATGACCGCAAGCCCAAGACAACTTGTCAATATTATATATGGTGAGCCTACTGGCAACAGTGGTTTCATGGGTCTTGCTGCTTGTATATTGCGAATATACGGTATACAGATAGGCAACTGGTAGCTCCATTTTTATCTCCCTTGCTACTATACATCAACTTCACTGGGAAAAAACATCGGCAACCGTGTGAATCAAACTCTTGAGTTTATTCATAGGGCAAACACTATCATTGCACCACGAAACGTGAATTGTGGTGAAGTTTTTATATACCGTAGTTTTAATTGAACCTTTATTATGCCACTGTTGGAGACTCCACCATGCACACGGATTTTACAGTTTTACTACTGACAAGAACTTCTGTTTAGGTCAGCACAAATCGTACTGAATGAATGTTATTTGGGTGTTTATCTGCAGAAAGATGATTCTTTAGCCGAAGAAAATTCCAGTCAAGGTCCGTCTGGTCATGACGATTCGTGAGTATTACTTTTTCAGCAAATTATTTCTTATCTTGCCACATTTGTCCACAAGGCCGCCCAGAGGTCTCTTGGGGCTTTTGGTTCCAAATTTTTTGTTGGCCCTCTCATAACTTTCTATACCTTTCTAATACGCTTGGGGCCGTGAGCTATCTTTGAACCTCTTTTTTTTTTTTGTGTGTGGCTTTTTTGTGGTTCTCTTTGGTTTTCTCGTTTGAATCCGTGTCTACATTCACTCCATACCATGGTATATGGCATGCAACTGTGAACAAACTAATTTTTAGCCTGAGCTGGTGACCTAGGCTTCTTGAAGCACGGTCCTACAGACAGGAGCCACACTTCCTTCCCCCTCTGGTCGGCCCTGTTTACCCATTGCTATCTCAGAGTCGGATAACAGTGTTTGTACTTATCCAATAGTGCGACATGTCCATTGCTCGCTGGCCGTATTGCTGCCTTAGGAGAATTCACAGCCGACATTGTGGATCCTGGCATTGATGAGCTTATGCCTATGAGTGGTGAGACTAAATGCTTAGTATTCTAGAAAGATTAGTTTGTTTTACTGTATTCAAATCAAAAAATAGTCTTCATAGTAAAGTAGTTTGCTTTAAAATTATTATTATTAATTTTTTTTTTGTATTTAAACGGAACATTGCATTCGTCGTGTCAGAGATACATGGTAGTTTTGCCTCCAATTAACTGTTGTCAAAGACACAAAATTCATCCTTTTACTTCCCCAAATAGTTCTACACCCATGCAGGAGTGCCCACGGGAAGGGGATGTTGTGGGATTTATATGAAGAGAATTCTTCGTAGCTAAAGTATTTTCGGGGGGGGGGGGGAGGTTTAATAGCCTAATACAAGAAAATACAGAATTAAAAAGAAAATAAAAAGGGGAAAAGAAGAGCGACAAATTTCAAGGTGGGGATGGTGAACTGTTTGTAACCAGTTTTTCTTTTTTTTTGGGGGGGGAGATAACTCGTTGACCTGTTAAAACATTTTAGGGTAGCCATAATTGTGATCAAAATGAACTATTTAGGAAAGGCACAAATATAAAATCAGGCATTTATTAACTTCGTTTCCTCTCCCCTAGCAACTCGTGCTGCTAATTGTTGCTTTTTCCATGCAGTCTGCATATTTCTGGAATGGTCTCTTGTGGAAATAATCTGTAGCATCTGTGATGGCAGGCATTGTTGAAGAGCCACTGTGGAATTACTTAGCACTCGAATAGGAAATTTTGCCATCAGACTTAGGCCTAGGCTAGTCCCCATCATTTCTCTCTATAACTGGCACCATAGACTGCAAATTAATTTGCAAAGGAGTGCTTTAAATGAATCTGAAATGGTCCCACTATCATTTATGCTAGTGGGCGTTACTTTATGGTCCTATCTATAGGAAGATAAAGTTGTTTGGTCAGCTCATTCATTCAGGGAAGCCCAATTGACTGAAACCGGATCTCTACACAATAGCATCCGACTCCAGCCAATGGGGTTAGATGGGAAGGAATGTCACTTTATGGAGATTTCGCAAAAAAATGTATCAAACATCTCAAGTTACTAAATACTTGGAATTGATCCATTTCATGGCACCGTTCGAACCAGTGTGAAGTGCAACGCCATAGGAAATTGGAGGAAAAATCAGCAGCCTTGACGAATGTCTGCTACTTGAAGGCCTCATGTACACAAAGACAAGTTTCTTTCATCGGACGTCATGAACTGGAGCCACCAGTGTTAGCAAGTCGGCATCGTCCACACCGTCGGTCATGGTATCTTTTTCTGGTTGGTCTAACTCGCAGTAAACCACGTTGGATGCTATTCTTGAAGTACTAGCCAACATGAAGACGATGTCTGAAGGCATCAACGAGCGAATTTCGGGATCTGAAGCTCGTCTCACTGCTGAAATTGAACAAAACTCCTCATGACAGAGTCGGCGACTGCCAGACCGTCGCTCTCGAACGATCTCTCACCGCTGCACGGGTTCCAGCTTCTTCTACCGCTTTGCATCATGGATGATTCTACCTGTAGAACTTGTTGGGGACCATCCACTCCAGGATTTCATTGTTCCAGTTGAGGGAAACCGTACAATTCTGCAGGGAGTGGAATTTCTTCCTGAGAATTCATCAAATAGGAAACTTGCTTTCGCCGCAGCTAGTACGACACAACCAAAAGGTCACCTTGACCACCAGTCGCAGCAGCATCGTCAGCAGTCGCACTACAATCATCATTCAAGTCACCTCACCAAGAGCGGCAGTCCCAGTATGGACGTCAGTCGCCTCCACAGAACAGCCACTTCAGGAGCGTCGATCACCGCAGCACAGTCTCAATAACAACAATCACTACAACAGCAGTCGCTGCAATGACAGTCAGAGGATGACCGGCCACAGCAGCAACAGTTGCAGCAACGACACTCGCAACAATGGCAGTCACAACAAGAGTTGGATTGAGACCAGCAGGCAGTTTTGGATCGGCAGTCGCTGTGGGAGGATATGCAGTCCCTGCAGAGTCGTCAGTTGCAGACGCACTTGGATCAACAGTTGCCCAGGAGTCAAAAACGTCAGAAGCCATCTTCAAGCAACAAAGATGAACGGAAATGATCCAGACAGAAGTCCCAACGCGGGTAACAGCTTCAGGACCAAGCGGCATCATTCCAGGTCACTTGATCGATCACCACCAGGTTCCAAACACAACAGAAGGTTGAGGTCCATGGAATGTTCATCCGCCACTTTGGATAACAGGAAAAGAGCCAGAAGTGATAGTTTTTCATCATCCTCGGGCCGAAACAATGCCAAGAAGGATGACAACACAGAGATTGCCAGGAAGAAGCTCTTTAAACAACAAGTAAGAAAAATAAGATACTATCTCCCTTCGCCCTTCTTGCGTGACAGATCGGATAAATCAAGAACTGGGATCGCACCAGCATAATGGTAGCTCAACTAACCTATGTTTAATGATCTTCAAACTTTGGGGGTGAACCGATAGCAGACCTGTTTGCAACCTAACTGAACACACAACTGACCCACTTCGTGTCACCATTCCAAGTGACATGGCTTGGCACACAGACGCACTGAGCATGGATTGCAACGGATTGTCAGCATACCTCTTTTCTTCATTCAACCTGCTCCAACAAGTTCTAACCAAAATTCTTCAGTCAACGGTCACCTTTAACCTAATCACACAAGATTGGCCGGCGGCGGCATGGTATGTCGACCTGAGAGAAATGGCAAAAGAGCCAGTTTCCCTCCCTAGGGTGAAGGGCCTCCTGTTACAACACAATGTAGCATCACATCACCCTGCGCCAGACAAGCTACAGCTTCACGCCTGTAAACTGTAAAAGTAAACCTAGAAGCAACGGGGTTCTCAACACAGGTGATCGAAGAACTTGTTCAAAGCCGTAGGAAATCCATGGCCAAAGTCTATGAAACGAAGTGGAAGAAATGGTTCAACTGGTGCTCAAAGGAAGAAGTCGACCTACACAACCCGGCCACCACGAACATCACAAAATTCTTTGTGGTTCTCTTCGATCAAGGACTTTCAGTCACGGCCATCAAGGGTTACAGTCTTACAGAGCAGCTATCAACTCCGCCTGGCGTTTTATTGGAAGGCAAGAAACCATGTCAAACCATATCATCTCGAAACTCATGAAGTCCTCTGGAAATCTCCAACCCAGGATTAGGAAACTTCTACACTCTTTTGATCTCCCATTGTTACTGGCTTACCCACAGGACTTCCATTTGAGCCACTGCGCTGCACAAAGCTGCAAGTTCACTTTGTCTTCTCGCTGTAACAATTGCTATGAGCAAGAAAACCATCATGCTCATAGCATTGGCTGCAGCGGGAAGACAAAGTGAACTTGCAGCTTTGTCCAGAAACAAAACCGACATCAGATTCACCAAAGGATGGACCTAAGTCACTCTTCTCTACAAATTGTAGTTCCGAGCAAGACGCAGAGACCGGATGAACTCGCTCGACCAGTCTCTGTCAAGGCGCTCGGCATCATCCTAGGAAGTGGGGATCTGGAACGTACCTAATGTCCTGTTAGAGCTCTAAAAATGTATTTGGACAGGGCAGCCTCGGTGAACTCTGAAGACGAATTGGTTTACCTTCCTCTTTTCTTGGTCGTCGACCCCACTTACCAACAAGCCGTGACGACCAAAGTCTTGACACAGGCCAAAATAGCTTAATGGATCTGCATAAAACCTGAAGATTTGGTGTAGTATTTGTATTTTGTAATTTGCTTATGTGCCATCAGTAATACGAAGTATTTTGTGTAATGTTAACATTTGTACTTGTGATTATATTTGCATTTGGATATTAACTTTAAGTTACAAGCCGTTAAGAGTTCATTTGGTTCACTTAGATTGAGTTTATGAACGCACATCTACATCACTCCTTACATGAGCACCAACAAATGGAGAAACACAGTATTAATTGTCTTAACTAATGAGAAACGAGCACCAAAGCGCTTAGCCAATAACAAAGCAGAAGCAAAGGAGTCAGCCAATGGTACACGTCCTTGAAGGGAGGATGCAAGCCAGGCACGAATTTTTTAAGCTAACGCACGAGCTCAGCTCACTCGCTTGGCCACGCTTTCTCGACCCTTACAGTTACCGTACTTTACCGCCAGCCAAAATGTCTGCTACCGTAGGCCAGTGAGGGCCAGTCGGTGACCTATTTCTTAACCTCTTTGCTAACACGTCCCTTGAACAAATACGTAAGTTTGACTCCTGTTTTAATGAACAATATTGAGAACTGATTCGAAAGTAACTTCAAGATTTAAAATGAATTTAGACATTAATCAACTAAGCTGAAGCAAGCAATGAAAAGAGTTTGTGAGTTTCCTTATTAGGTTTCTTTAGGATTGAAGTTTAATGAAAGGTTAAAGATTATATATCTTGCATTCCCGATTTGGTACTTAAAGTGGCACTATCACCGATTGAAAGTAGGTAGAATCTGGAAACATCTAGGGTATGTAGTACTATCTAGGACTTGCTTGCATCAAGCAAAGGAATGAACAATGTCATTTATTTTTATGAAACAAACAAGCCACGAGCCTCCTTAACAATTGAGTGAAATTTGGCACGTCCTCGTGCACCTGGGAGCAAGCTGTAAAGGTTAACAATATCGCTGCCGCTGGATGGTGCCAGGGTATTTGCAAACGGTTTTCAGTCGGTGATAGTGCTACATTAATGAGCTATCAGAATTCAGTAATTGATTTATGAAAATATGGCCAATGAAACGAGGTTAAAGTTTCATTTGTTGGTAATGCTAGAGTTGAAATATTGCGTATAATGCAAATGACATAAGTTGGGAAGGTAAATGTTTGCGTGTACAATTATCATCATTGTTATGCGTAAATAAATGTTATCTGTTGTTTGAAATGAGGGGCCGTTACGTAAATATTTTCACAGGTGAAACACGGCAATTCCTTAGTGTTCAATAATTAATTAGCTGAAGTAATTAGATTTTAATCAGTGCGAAATAATAAAATAACAGTACAGATGAAATCGTCCAATCCTGACAATAAAATGTGAACAATTTACTAAAGTCGAAACATGCAATAATAATGCCAGACAAAAGTAAATACGGTACAATGCTGCAAACTTTGCAACCTTACATCTTGCGTAATAGTTCCCAATTTTTCGACTTTCCATCTGGTGACGAGAAGTGTTACGAACTTTATCAAAGTTTATATAGCAACAGGAGGAAGGAGTATCTAAAAAATAATGTAGATTATATTTCTTGAATAATAAGCGAATTTATTTTATGATGCTGTTAATCGTGTATTGATTTTGCCAGGAGCATACAAAGTTTTTTTTCGGTTCCTAGCCGAATGGTGTCAGACTGATTTAAATCAGCTTAGAAGCTATCATTTGGAATAAATCAATTTTGCTGGGAGTGAAAATTTTAAACGGCGGTGTGATACAAAATAATATCAGCATTGAGATTCAAGAATAGAAATACGCAAAAATCAACGAAAAATACTGTGTTCAGTAAGTCAAAATAGATTAATTAGATAGGCTGCATTTAGCTAGAAAGTGTGTCAAAAAATGTAAAGGTAAAAAAAGTATGCAAAAAATGTGCCAAAAAAAATTGCAAAAATGTGCCAATAGCGTAACAATTATTAATGAATGTGCCAAGGATGTTTTGTTTATAACGAACTATTACAAAGTAATAAGTGTGATTAGTTTTGTGAAAAATGAGTTGACTTGGTATTGAGAACCCATTTTTCTTAAAATTTTGAAGAATCGCAAAAAAAAAAACAATGTTAAAATTAACAAGCAAACGAAGGAAAAGCTAATCCAAATTGGTTTTTGTTTTAGGAGACTGTATTTAATAAAGAGATTAGACAAAACCAGGGCCATAGCCAACCCCCCGCCACCTCCCGCAACAGCGGGGGGTAAATTTTAGAAATTTGTGAAAGTCGCCGCCGCACCAAAAAAAATCATGTTTCCCACCGCCACAATTTTTTTTACGGTACACACCTCTGGCTTGAAGATGACTTATTACTATACTCTTATGGAGGAACTCCAAACCGCATGCTAACTCACACGATGCTGACGTCAATGAGTTTCAGTTTGATTATTGCTGGTTTGGCAGTATGGCGTCGCACGCTAAAAAAAATCAAGAAAGCAGAAGTAGCAAGCAATTCATTGCAGAATTATTTCAGAAAGCGACAAGAACCTAACCCAAACAATGCTATTGAAATAGCAGAAGCAACAGGTGGTGGTGATACAAATCATACAATTCAAAGTGTTTCCGCGGACCACGACTTACAAACCGAGTTTCCGAGTTTTCCGAGTTTTGTTGACTTACAAACCGTGAGTGTGGATGTCAGTCATTGTGTATTGTACTTCAAGAAAAATGTTTGTACTTCAAGGAAGTGTTCTGACTACATGAACACTGTTTACAATAAAATCAAAGTTTCGTCTAAAAAAAAGTTGTCATTAACGCCGGGGGGGGGCGCCTATTACATAAAATCCTGGCTACGGCCCTGGACAAAACTATAACAAGCCCATAGCTTGATAATTGAAAGCAAAGTTCTATGCAGAATAATCTCATAGCTTGATAATTGAAAACAAAATTCCATGCAGAATGTAAGAGAATGAACAACTTTTCATGGATTTCTTTTGTTTTAGTAATTTTTAAGATCCCTCCAACCCCACTGAAGCTTCTGAATCTTGGTTTATTTGTGTGAATGTGTATTAATAGGCCCAACCCAACAAATAAGTGAAAATGTTGAAATCAAAAGTTTTTGTAAAATGCACAAACTTTTTGTATAATGTGTGAATGTGAATAATCATGATTTTGAGTGCAGTAATTAAGAATTTAAGAGAGTTTTAAAATGTTGAAGTAGTGATTAATTATTTTAAAAGTCAGAAAGTTGGAAATAATCATCCTCATTTCTCACGAAAAAGATTTTGAACATCGAAGATAAAGAGTTAATTTTGTTGTTCATTGTTTTACATATTAATGAAAAAATTTTGAATAAGATTTTATTTGAGAGAGAATTTTTTGAGGGTAATTTGACTTATAATTTTCGAGCAGGTTGATAGTAAATTTGAAGCTATTATTTGAAGCTATTCTCACTGCTAAGTGAGAATTTTTCTTGTCAGTAAGATAGATGATTTTAATATCCAGATAAGGGTCTGTAATTTTAAATAATACAATTGTTCATGTTGGCATAAAGTGAAATGAGCACGCAATTGGAGGACGTTGTTTACTCAGGTGAACGACTCAGTGTGTCAGGACAAACCCAGTATCAGATACACAACCCCACTAAAGCAAACAAAAGGTAAAATTTGACAGGCAGGAAACCTTTGAACAAACAATGGCTGAAATTACAGATATAAATTTGTAACCCCAAATTTTCTTCAGGAAATTGAGTTAAGCGTTAGGTACAATGGAGTTTTAACAGAACACCTTATGCAAGTAATAAACAAGAGTTAAATTCGATGACAGGTCACTTAAATAATGAGTTAATTTGAGCATTAAAAACAGGCAGGACCGTACACTTAGGCTACGCTAATAGGGTGTGAACAACTAAATATTAAATTAGAATTGAAATGACAGTAACGGATGTGAAGTAATAGGAACTTGGAATAAATTGGAATATATACATGCACAGCCAACAGGCACAATGCAAACATACACTATAGGAGATATGAGAAGCAATGAAGTAATAAGAGAAATAAAGATGAGAAATAAAAGATGAGAAATAAAAGAATGAAGTAGATGAAGAAATAAATGAATAAATAAATCAGAAGTCTTACAGATACTGAGAAATAAATTAATTAAAGCAGATTTTAAGAAGAAATAAAGCTAGAAGCAGACGACAAATAGGAAAGAAGGTTAAATTGAAACAGTTGCTGATAGATTGCTTTGCTCTCATTTCAAAGCCAATTGAATGGTTTAATGATTAGTAGAATGCATAGAATCTGAGAAGTATTACAGAACTTAGTCTAGTAGTTCGTGAGATAAAAGCAATGTCGTTAACTTTCCGAACATATTGGAATGCAAGTTATGAACAGAAACAAGGAAACACCAGTAAGACTAGAATGAAAGAAAACAACATGGTTAGAATAGGAACAGTGTTACAGTCGACAAAGACACAACATGATGCCTGAACAATTACATTAACAAGAAAATGAAAGAAATGTGCAATTCATGACTATTTGAGACAGGAAACACTATAAACAAAAGGGCACAATAATTTTTGGCATTAAAAAAAAGGGTGTACGTTTGTTTCCTGGTAATACTGATTAATTGTACCCACTTTCGATTTACTGAAATATATAATAATAATAATAGTTTCCTATTCATCTCTAGGAACCAGGGTGGATGGGAAGGGCAACATCCAGTGCCACTGATACCCAACCACATTTTAAACAAAGTTGTGGAACAACTGATAATTGACACATTAAAAGATGCAACAACATAAGGCAGATGAAAATTTACAAAAACGATTAAACTAGATGAGATAAAAAGGGTTGCAGATTAAAATCATTAAGTTAGAATGTATTTTGGCTATATAATGTATTTGCGATGTATTTTGGTTATAAAGTATGTAAAGTATGTTTTTGTCTAACTAACTTGACATCTTGCATGATTTTTCGGTCACTTGTAATTTATTGGTTTATTGGAAGCATACATTTATTAGAAGCATACATCAGCTATGCATGACTATTTTTCATTCACTTCTTGCCACCTTGTATTTTTTGTTTGCCACTGTACATTCTTGCAACTGTTTACAACCATTGCATATTAAACTGACACACTTTTTATCATTGTGGTCATCGTGGCTGAGTTGTGAGAGAGCTCAGCCTGGTTGCTGGAGGTTTGTGGATCTGGTCGAACCCTTGGAAAGGGGACTTGGCAAAGGCCCTGCCAAGACTGCCGGCCAGGGTAGCGTGAGAGACTACCATGCTCCTTCAGCGGCTATGGGATGTATTCTGGCTAATTCTGGACAATCTTTCACCCCTGATGATGATCGAGTCCCCGGGTCGCCGGGCTGGCACCTCCCTTTACCAGATATTTCTTCTTCTCTAAAAATCTGATAATGTTCAAAATTGAGCCGGTTCAGCCATACAAGCATTAATTGCTTCGGCTGACTCGTCAAAATTTCTTTAAAAAAAAAATTATTGTTAATATAGCTTATGATTATCATTTTAATTTTTAAATCCAATATTTGGTGCCACAGTTTTTCTAGAATAAAGTTATTTTGCTGTGCCATTTATTAATAAGACAGAAAAATGCACCTACTATTAAAAATTTAATAGTGTAGCCAAGCAGTGTGCAATAATAAAATACACTGAAATCACTACTACCAGTTATCAAATTTCTCAATAATTCATAAGCATTTTTTTGTATATTTTCAAGTTCCATATGTTAGTTAGGTCAGTCGCTGGATTCGAACTGGCATTCAGGAGGATGCTGATCGCTGGGATGTTGCTGCTCGCTTTGCTCGGCATCCCCGGAGCCCTTTCAAATGCTTATGGTGCACCCAAGGACTAACGTTTTTGCCCCTCTAGTACCTATCCTTTGTTTTGGGACTCCGTGACTGAAAGAGTTACACTGGACAAAAACAAACATTGTTTAATGCAATCTTTGGCTACTTTTGAGTAAATAAGCTATTTGGTGGTTTAAAATAAATCCAGACTTGATGCATGAACACAAATATTGGCATCAACTGTTGCATATCTGAGAACGTGACACTGATGCGCCATGATGTCTAACTATCACAGAACTATAGCTTCCCTCTGGTAAAATTGATCCAGTGCGATTCCTAATCTTAATGCACTACAATGATTGTATTTTTTAAAGTAGTTAGGGAGGGCAAGGTGGCATTGTTCTAATAAAAGAATAAAGAAAGTTTCCTCGAGTCGGTTTTTTATGCATTATTATGTACATACCTTAAAACCGTTGTAGGTAAAATTCAAAGTGGACTGTGGGGGATGTTTGATGGACGTTAATAGCTGCACCTTCCACTTTTCCACATTAAATACAAGAAAAAATATAAATATTTGTTTCTGACTGTAGGTGCAAAGCCGGTGCAAGATGCTGCTGGAAGAACTGTTTATTTGGAAATGTGCAAGCAACTTCATTTGGTGCCTTTGTCTTTTTTCTTGCGGCATTTAACAGATTCGGTCATGAATTTAAGCCATATTGGTTTAGGAGCCCTAGGGGCAAAAGCTGTATGTCAAGCACTCTATGTAAGTATCAGCAAGAAGTTATAGGGTGTGGAATTAATCCATTCTATTGATTCTTGGTTTTAGTGAGCTGCGCATACTCATTCTTCCACTACCCTAGAGAGGTGTCCCTATACCTTATCACTGCTGTGGTGAACAGTATTGTTATTAGTGTTTTCTTTTACATGCCGACCATTCATTTCTACACATTTCTTTTGTATATGTATAGAACATTGCATATTACTCACATATTTTGTCCAGGAACTTGAATATAGATAAAGGGTCAAGTCTATATTATTTTTTGTGTAGTGAATGCTATAGAGTAGAATAGTTGTTCAAAACCATTACAGACAAATAGGCCACTGAACTCGTGACCCAGAGGCTCTTGACTCACCATGACCCGGACTCATCCACAGATTCTGGCTGTCTGATTAATGACAGTATAAGATCATCTAAATTCTTCATTTAGAAAAAAAATTAGTTAATGGTTCATTTACAGAAATAGTAGTTGTTTCCTATACGCACCTTTAGTACATTGGAAATAAACTATTATTTCTGTAAATGAACCTTCAGTGCATAGAACAAAATCCATACAGATTTTAAAAAAAACATTGTAAATAAAATATTTCGGTTTTCCTATAAAACAGTAGTAAAACGATACACATTGTAAATCAAAAGGCATAATGTGTTTTATATACCAAAATGACAAATTCAAGACTTTAACGGATGGAGTGTACAAACTGTGTTTAATCACAGGTTCTGTTGTGGCGGTCGTAGGTCCCTCACTTCTGCTTGTCAAGGTGCAGGTAGGCCAAGCACCCAAACCTCTTTTGTTTATGAATATGTGGCATGTTCTCTGTCCATCTGCAAAGTGGCGTCTCCCAATCCTGGAAAGTAGAGAGGGTCAAACTATTACGAGCATTAACACCCGCCAAAGCTGCAGGTGCCCGAAAACACGCGGGCAGGTTAGCATCCTCCAGTAGGGATCTGGCCACTGCCTTAATGCAACCATGGGGCCGCTCAACCAATCCATTTTGGCATGGGTTCATCACCATAGTGGTGAGGTGAACAGTCCCCTTCTCTTGAAAGAACTTGCTGAAGCTGCCGTTACAAAGTTCTCCGCCATTGTCAGAGGAGAAACGGGCCAATTTGTGCCCTGTTTCGTTCTCAAGCTCAAGAATCGGGCGTCACATTGCTTCAAACGTATCACTGTTGTCTTATTGGGATGCAGAAGTACCGTCTTGAGAATACATCTACGACTGTACAAAGGTACCTGTACCTCTCCATACTAGGAATATCGGTAGTTCCGGTCAGGTCCACGTTGATCTGTTCCAGTGGCCTCTTAGCATAAATTGACAGGATTCTCGGATGCGTCTTGGCCTTAGTCTTAGCGCAGACTCGGTAAAAAGGCGCGGGCTGCCCAACTAGTTTAGGACCAACGACTGCCCCGGTACGTTAGCTGCGCTTGATCTTCTCCAAGGAGACGCGTCCCATACGACGGTGCATCATATCGTAGGTGCAGACGTTCAGAGATCATAGGTTCGGCATGTCGGGAACGGGTTCTTGAAGATAAAAACGCCTCTGGATTCTTATGTGTTCTGAGCCCTTTCAAAGACAATTAGACACTTGTGTGGGGAAATACGTCTCTTGACGAAGACCCTCTTTGGCCTATTTTGCACCTCGTACCCAGTGTCCTGAAGGAGGGCTAGTGAAACGTAGTTGAACCTGGTATCAGGCATGTAGATGATATCCGTTAGCAGTAAAGGTTCACTAAATCATTTACCTCTTGCGTTATGTCCAAACACCCTAATGTCCCCAATCCTATATCCTTTTGAGTCGGTGTGGGAAGTCGCAAGGCGGACATTAACTGGCTTACAATCGGCGAGATTAACAGGTGCGGGGCATGTATTGACAATATTCTAACTCGTGCCACTGTCATATCGGAAAATACAAGTTTCGGGCTTAACGCGGAGTAGCTTGCTTCCATTCTTCTCTTCAACTGTAGATAAGCCAAAGGTCCCTTCTTCGGGCTGACCCTTGGACTCGGACCCTTCATTTCTTCGTTGCCTGGGACTATTTCACCGGCCGTCACCCCCTCCACGGGGGTTCTCTGTGCTCGGGGGTTGTCCAGGTCGTAGGTTAGGCTGGGCCTGTCTGTTAAGAGTCCTGGCGGCTTGGCCAGACAGACTTTTGATGCCCATAACCCCAACACACGTAACACCTTGGTCCTACGCAACTGGCACGAGGTATTCTGTCGCATGCGTCAAATCTGTGATCAGCACTGCCGCAGGTCCAACAAACGTCATTAGCTTTATTCTCACCGCGACCATTAGTGACAGAGTAATCTCGGGGAGCTTGGGAAAACCCAGTAGGAGAGAACTGATTCACTATAGGGTATAACTGGTAAGGCATAAAACCAGGCATAGCACCTCCCAATAGGTGAGATGAGAGAATGATTGGGCCCTTTGCTCAAGTAGCAATTGTCTATGCCCCAGGGATTGTTGAAGGGAGTCTATGGTTAGGTTGGCATGCTCATAGAACATTTCCGTCGTAACATCAAACTCCGGGCGGGCCAACCCGTCTAAAATAATAAGACAAACTTCCCGTTCTGTAACTGCCCTTCCAGCGGCGATTACAGTTTTGGCTAAGACCAATGACACGCGTAATATACGACGGTATAGACTCAGTAGGTTGGATCCTAACCTTGCTGAATTCCCGGTAGAGGTAGTCCGCGTAATCGGGGTGCTGCCTGCCATACATATTACGGAGGGTATCCCAAATGGTCCGTACATTGGTTAGCCCCTGAACTGAAAGAGGATGGAGGGGGAAAATAGTTTGAAGTAAGAAACAAATACATTCTCCATTCTTAAGGTTATAGGCATCGATAATGGCAGCATTGGCATTAGCTGCAAGTGGTGGGTTGTCCAGCACAATGCCCCACCCATTCTTTATCTTGAAACCCTCAATCTTAGTGGTCCTCAACTGATAGTTCTCCTCCGTAGGAGCAACCATCGGGCAATTGGAGTAAGCCATGTAGACTAGAAAAGAGAAGAGAATACCTTCAATATAAAGTACAAAAGGTGAGCAATATGCGGACAAGGTATACCTTCTAGGCACCTTACATTCACTAAGGGAGGGAGGTAAACTAATGCCCAATCCCAACATCAAGAAATATTCGGTGAGTATCATTAAAATATCATGGGAGTACTTAGTAAGCAACCAAAATACTTACCAAAAACGTGGTATCCAGGTTAAAACACACAAAAGGGACTTTTAAAGGTGTGATATCAACCCCAAAACAACTCTTATCACCAAACGTTATGGCACCACTTCACTTAAACCAAGAATTATGACATCACACAAAAAAAAAACATCTCACTTGAATAAAAAATCGTGATATCTGACCCAAAAGAAGACAACAGTGGGTTGCAAGACACCATAAACGTACTTCAGAGTAATCCTAGCTGATAATGATCAATACCCGTGACTTAGTGGCTACAGCCCTCTGGATTAAAAGGGGTTTTGCTTTCACTAGCAGCTAGCGTATGCAAAACAAGAAGCAAACCGTAAATAGGCCTATTGGTAACTATAGGCTGACAGGATCATTTAGATTTAAAGTGTGAAACCAATAAAGTAGGCTCAAGGAGGGAATAATGTAAAGTAAAGGTTGTAGGGGATAATAAGTGCGTCCGGGAGCCGCCCCAATGCCAACCCTACAGTTAAGGGACAAGCTCTAAAATGTGCCGGGGTGGTAGTCAAGGGGTTGCAGGAATTCCAAATTTACCTTAACTGATGGATCAAGGCTAGAAGTCGTGGTTCAGTTTTGGTGTTGGTTTAATATAACATTTGAGCAATAGTGTGCTCTGGCTCGCCTGAAATTCTTGGGCGACACTAACCTCGGCTTAAGGCCTTAAATGGAACGTCAACGGCATTAGGCTTACTTTGGGAAATTTAGATTTATAAGTTTCGGGAAAATTTTGTGAAGTTGGTGACTGCTAAACTAAGTAGCAACGGGGTTGCAGTTGTGGACTAGCAACAGGATGGGTTAAGTTTGAATTTAAGTTGGGGATAGGGGAAATTGGGGAAAAATTCTAATGTTAGGGCCGAAATTACCTTTTGATGCGGGGAGTTGGAGAGTTGGAGGCGGAATGGAATTTTAGGTTAATAGCTAATTGTTAGGAGCACCCGGCGGATGATCAAGCGAGCTCGAGCGTTACAATTGATTGCATTACATACAGACAAATCATAGTTATGTTTTGTTACAACAATTGATCAAATATAGATTATTTCAACTAACAATTGAGTATTAATTTTGACAATGGCACATTACAATTTGACGTCATGTGGACTTCAGGCTTGGCAGATGACGTCCGCATGACCTTGCTGGGGTGGTAAAATTCCAACGTTGAAATCCGGAATTAAATTCGCAACAAGGTAAGAACCAAGAAGGTATACAATTAGCCAATGCTTAATAGTCTTAGGCCCCATAGCAGAAAGCGTGCGACGCGCGACGTACGTCGCAGAAATGTTATGCTCCCTGCAGATAAAATTGGGAACTTAGGTGAGATAAAAAAAAAACATGAATATAGGCCTAATACAGTATCTACGGTTTGTT
>JAHWFP010238166.1:0-25715 GCA_023313725.1 Lithobius niger | reverse complement strand
CTGCTTTGGTTGGGAATTAACAGGATTTGATACTTGAAAGTCTACAGACTGTGCTTTGGTTGGGAATTAACAGGATTTGATACTTGAAAGTCTACAGACTGTGTCATGTCGCGTGCTTCCTCTGTAGCTATGTACTAGCGATGGACTTGTTCTAATAAAACGTTTTTCAGCAGTTTTTTTTTATGAAAGATGCATATTTCATTTTACTCATTTCGCCTGAACTTCATGACAGAACTCCAGTTCAGATACATGCCGGAAAGTTGGCATCTTTTCACGATGCTTTGATAAAATAAGACTGGCGATGTTAAATCATCTGGATTGGAGCCGAGAGACGAAACCTACAGCTTCTCTCCCAGATGGGCTTGTCACAAGGAATGAAATATCAAGCGATAGTTACAAAAATGGATACTCCAATGCCCCACGAACGTTTACTAGTTCCTGTTCATACTTATGGCGATTCATGGTCGTGTTTAGCAAAACGTTCGAAAAATTAGTGTCTTGTAAGGTCTTTGGAAATAACGAACCGCATAATATACGTTGTTTTCACGGCCAGCTGAGAGTGAATCTACGTTCCTTGCGTTATCAGCTTCAATTTCATCTGGCCTTGGATCTCTTTCATGCACTTCAGTAAGTCCATCAGAGATTGTGCACTTATTTTTCGAACGTTTTGCAAAATATAACAGAAACAAATAAGCCTCATGCCTCTTTAATTATTGAGAGACAGTTTGGTACGTCATCTTGCAACTGGGAGCAGGTTGTAGAAATTAACGATATCACTTCCGCTAGGTGGTGCCACGGCAGATTATAAAGATTTTTTTGTTGGTGACAACCTGCCTTTAAAGAATGAGTCGATTTCACATTTGTCACATTTTGTTCTTGTTCTGATTTGTAAAAAAAATATGAAGCCAAAGAGTGCTAGACAAACTGTGAACATATATTTACATTTAGATCATGTTCTAGTTTGAAAAATGGTCAAATATTGCAGTGTAATGTCATTAGCTGTGCATATATATTCCAGTGGGTTTGCCATCGTCCACAAATATATAAGTTTGTATGAAATAAGTTTCTCAATTCACTGAATTGAGAACATGAAAGAATTTAACCACGACTATTCGCGAATCCAGGAATTCTGTTTAGTAATCAGGTGCGATATGTGCCAGTGGGAAGTAGCTTCCTGAGGCGAGCTGCTTGTCACTCGCAGATGTCGGGGATGACGTAGTTTTGACGCAGTTGTTGCCATGTTTGCAAACGATATATGATTGCTCCAAAATCGCGTAATACTCGAGGATCGTGTTTGACAAGTTTTTGTTAGCTTTAAATCCAATTTTAAGTAATTTGATAAGTTGTCACAATGCCACTCATGAAGGTTTCAACTGTAAATAAGCCGGCATGACGGAATCAACCATAGACTTAAGAACCATATAATACTGCCAACATGTCCACGTCCGTGTAGTTAGTGTTATCTCTAACTAACGCTCTCGACTGACAGAAAGCGACAACAGGAAAAATCACCAACTCGGCAGTGTTTTCGGCAACCATGTTGTCCAACGTACTCGTGTAGATTACATTTTACCCAATATCAAGCCAGTGCTGTACTTGTCCATGGTACCGCTAACTGTTAAATTCGTCTGTTACCTTGTGATTATTGTTAAGAATCCATGTTTTTTTTTTCAGGTAACTAGTCTGATGGTGGCTATACAGTTGCACCCTATCTTGCAATACTTGCTACAGGTAGCCTATGTGGTTTCTCCTAAATCCTTTAAACATCCACTGCAATTAATGTAGTCGAATTTTAATTCATTCATAATCTATTGATACTTGTTATAGGCCTAACTAACAACGCAGCATACGGCGATGATGCAATGGTTGGCTGTGTCCCTTCGTTTCTTTTTTTCGAATTTAGCACTGCACGACATAAAACCTCCCAAGTTGGGAAAAAAACTGCTTACGTTATGTGGCCGAGTTTAAACTACCAACCCCGACGGGTTCACTTTGATGAAATGAAAACTCTCTTTGAGGAAAGGAAATGTATGGTGTTTTAAAACTCTTGGGTGTTAGAAATCTGCCCCGCTAGCCATGACATCCGACGGAGAGAGGGACGATTTTGCTAGGTAAATCCCATCGCACTAATGACCTAGCTCTCTACGCACCATTAAGCCTCAATCCTAAATCCCATCGGGAATTGATAGGTTCTTTTACATGCCACAATCGACATGAGCACAAGACGTCACAGGGCCCTTCTCCTCCCGAAAATTCCAGGGGTGGCTGAGGCCAGATTCGAACCTGGCACCTCTGGCACAAGAGACGGTCATGCTAACCATCAGGCCACCTTGCGCCATGCACCACTAGATGGCGTTAAACTGCAATACGACTGTGTACAAATTTCACCCTCTTTTTGGGAACCGGATTCAAAACAAACTAAGAAAAATAAAGTAACTCCGTAGCTTAACTTTCCAATCGTGCACGTGACAATAATTATTCATTTGGTAATATTGGTGTAAAAAAGTCACACAGAGCAAAACTTTCGAAAAATGACGAACACATCCTCTGATGAACTTGGCAAAACTACTTCAAATTTGTTCTTTTTCACACAGTTTGTAAATTCTTTGAGAGATAGCGCTACTTATGTTTCGAACGTTTTGCTGAATATTTACCGCTTTGCGCAAATGTTATCAAATAAACAGTTTTTAAGCATATGGAAGGAAAGGACAGATGAGCTGCGCTCATAATTTTAAAGTTTATACTGGATCTGTGTTTGACAAAGATGTTGAAAATTGTATATTTATATTGCCGTTTTAACGTCATCAAGCATTAACATGTCCACAACCAAAACGGGTTACCGATCCCCCAATGCCAAAATTTACTAACAAGTGGCATTACGTACTGTGTTAACTATTTGCCTTCTTTCTGAACCTAATGTCAAGGATTGAATATAGGACAGTTCACATGACTATTTTCCCCTGCACACTAGGGACTACCGTTGTATTATGCAGGTGCTGTGCAGCAACACGTGTAATAATACCTATATTTGTGTGATTAGGCTTATATTTGTGTGATTAGGCTTATATTTGTGTGATTAGGCTTATATTTGTGTGATTAGGCATATATTTGTGTGATATGAATAAGAATGAAGCAGACGAGGCCAAGGCAAAGCTATACGAAGGTGTCCATCCCCATCCGACAACCAAACCAAAAGTAAAGGAAAAAAACACTTTACTGATGCTCATCCAAACGTGTCTTCAAATAGTTAATATCTGTTTTCCGTGATTTTGTTTTTTTTGTGAAACGTAAAGAGGTTAAGGTGACGATGGCAGTCATGATAGGAGAGGTTTCGGAGCATTCTGTGTATAGTCAGACAACGGTGATAATTCTCGATACGGGAGGAAAAAGATGCAAAATGAGGCTTAGCAATATGTGATCAGTACTCAAGCACAGGTCGTAGAAAGGCTTTTAAAGAGAACAGCAAAGAGGTGAACAACGAGATAATGAAAGATTTGAGAATAAAGTGCGCCTTCTCATGTAAGCCTATATTTGAGTAATTGGGAACATAATTTGCATTAGCGAATATTCCCTAATCAATCTAGGAATTTAGGAAAGTCAAATTAGTCCTAGTAAGAGAAATAATTCTTCCTTTGGGCATGTATCACTCAAAAATTAATAACTAGATCCTTAAGTGCGATTGGCTGAATTAACAAAGTACTCCTTAATTATTAGTAAAGACAGCAGTTTTTTCCTGTAACCTCAACCTCCCATTTAAAGCCGAAATTTTGTAGCTAGTGTATGCATGAGTGATACGAGACTTCCTTCAGTCTGCATCATCTCAATACTAAGTCTCGTCTCGTCACCCGAGACCTAACATTGATAAAGTAATAAAAAGCCAAAAGGTGCGGCATGTAACATCACTAAAAAACCTAACTTTGATCTCGTGAGATTGCAACCTAGACCTCCAATATTGTGGTTTTAGTTTTGGTTTCACGTGATGCGCCAATGTTGCCAAGTAGTGAAGTACGCAAACGTGACGATACATTTCTTTAAAGACGGGAAAGCCAAAGGCTCACAAGAAATAACTAAATACAGATACAAACCTATTTACGTTGCCTTTTGGACTTATATGTCAGACTGCCTGAGCGGGGAATCGAACCCAGGACTTTGAAACCAAAGACCAAGGTCCTACCGCTGAGCCAGACTGAAACGGCCAAAAGGAAACGTCCATAGGCAGCATTTAACACATGCATATATACATATAAACAAAGACTTGGAGTATGGCGCGGCAAATAAGCGTCCCTCCAGTGGCGATTGGAAAGTGTTTGTTTGTATGCATATTTGGACGTGTTAAATGCTGCCTATGGACGTTTCCCTTTGGCCGTGTCAGTCTGGCTTAGCGGTAGGACCTTGGTCTTTGGTTTCAAAGTCCTGGGTTTGATTCCCCGCTCAGGCAGTCGGACATATAATTCCAAAAGGCAACGCAAATAGATTTGCATCTGTATTTAGATACATTTCTTTACTGTATAGTTAAGTCAGCTCAGAAGTCCTGTGGAATTCACAGGATATCAAGCAGGAAAAAAAAATTTTAGTGATGACGAAAATGATCAGTTGGAGTTGGGCGAAGGTGATAACAACGTAGGCGTATCATTTGAAGAATATAATAATAATTGCAGCTTTTTTAATACAGGATGGCAAAATGAGGTCGAGACCTAATGAGGTCCAGAATTTTCAATTTTGTCTCATCAACTAATTATCTCGATCTTCTCTATTATTTTAACCTATTGATCTCAGTCTGGACCGGGTCTGGAAAATTTGTATTTGCAATGAGGCAATGTTGGTTAATAGCTCTCTTTCATAGGCATTTCCTAACAAAATTGTACCTGTCCATTCCGATCTAACCTTAGCCGTTGAAAAAGGACGTTAATTTGACAATTTCGCTTTTTTCCTCTTCTCTGCTTCATTTCGGAGCCACGGTAGGTCGCAAAATGTAGGAGAAACGCTTATTGCAATCCAAACAAAACAATACCACTATTCTCCTGGCGCCACAGTATAATAAAATTAAAGACTTTCAGCGAATATACAGACAATGGTGTTAATGTTTTCAAGTAAACATGGAGCTAATAGTGCTAACGTTAAATAACAAGTAAAATACACTGCCATCATCACGGCTCCAAAAAAAAACTGTTGGTTTCAGTTTCAGCATTGTCTCGAAATGAAAGACAGGATGAGATAGAGACCGAGACAAAGTCTTGTCGCATGCAGCCAAACGGAAAATCACACCAAAGTATCTTTTTGTATATGATATTATTACCATCTTATGTTTAAGATATGAATACAACGGCTTTCTCTGTTTTCATAAAAGATCTACGTTTAAGAATAGTTATTCATTATGAAGTCGAAGGTTTACCCACAGGTTTATGGATGGTTTAAAAACGTTAACTCATTTTTGAACCATTATCCAAAGAATAAACTAGGCGGCAGTAAACGTTTCATGTACTTTATTTAATAACAATAGTAAAACAATAATAGTGTAGTTCTTTGTACAGTATAGCCGTTCGAATTCTTGGACCTTATTTTTGACACAGCTATAAGAAGTGTGTGATGTGTTTTATAAAACATGAAACTAAAACACTCCGAATGATCAATGCATGCATAAAATAAATACCCTCATTAATAACCCTACAAATTGTGCAGCAATGGCAAAACAATAGCACTAAACCCACAGTATAACAGAATTAGACACTTTCAGCGAAGGTGAGTCAGTAGTGTTATGTTTTCAACTAAAGTAAAGACAATGGTGTGATGTTAAATTAAGATTTTGGCCCATAAGTAAATATATTGCCCATCTTCAGAGCTCTAAAAAAAATTACTCGCTTCTATGCACTGCTAACTTGTCTTTGACATATGTTTGAAACTCAGGTAAACTGATTGGTAGCACACCTGACTAAAACTTATACTATAACATTACTTCTCATTGAATATCACATTAGTATTCAACTCGATAAATGCTATGTTACCAATACTTTGATATCAGTATTGTACGCTGTTTAGATTTGAAAAAATAAAATAAAACAGAAAAGGTGATAACGTGGCTTCTTAACGAAGAACCATGTTACTTTTTTGTGTTCTAACAAAATGATTTTTTGAAGATATCGCGTGAATGACCTTGGTGTATGAAATACATATTTACTTGACTGCGAGGCATTTTTACTTTCATTAAAACATTGCGAAATCGTAGCACACCCTTGATTCATACTCAATTTCAATAAAATTCTTCAACTTTCATAATCCAATTCACTTTGAATATTTTTATGTGTATTTGTAATGAAGAAATAACGGTTAAGGGGGAACAAGAAGTCGGAGAAACGTTTATTGTAACTGAATGAAAAAATAATAACACAAAGGACACTTACTGGTTAGGAGAAAGAAAACGATTGATTAAAGCCATAGAAATTAACACTTAGGTTAGTGTACTAGCATCTCCCAAAAGTCAATGTGAGTGGAAACAATTTATGTATTTACAAAAAAATAATGTGTTAAAGATGACAAGGTTGAATTCGTCTCCCAATCCATGATAACGATGATTTTTAGGAATTTTCGAAGCGGCTGCTGCACTTCTTCCACAGCAAGTGGCAACAACGATGATCAAAATGGTCGTCATAGTCGCCACTTGCCGGGGAAAGAAACACTACAACAGCTTCGAAAATTTCTTTTTTTTAAACATCATAGTTTTCCCGGGTTGGTTGCCCGATTCAACTTCACCATTTTCAACGTGAATCACCTCAACAAAATACAAAAAGAAATGAATGTCACCTCAAATTTTCGCACAAGAGCGATTTTTTATTTCCTGGGCCTTGTCCAAGAAGATGCAAACCACATA
Source organism: Lithobius niger (assembly GCA_023313725.1). Classification (NCBI taxonomy): domain Eukaryota; kingdom Metazoa; phylum Arthropoda; class Chilopoda; order Lithobiomorpha; family Lithobiidae; genus Lithobius; species Lithobius niger. The sequence continues at coordinate 18,850 of JAHWFP010238166.1, read as the reverse complement.
AACTATATAAATACTCGAAGAGAGAATATGGTGGCATTCGTTTCTTCAAACATTTTTCACGTTTTATAAGTTACAATTGTTAGGGAATACAAACCCTGTCATCTCATTGAAACTTGGTGCTGCATTTTTCACTGCAGCAAACATAAAACTGTGGGTGCACGGAATTTTTATTATTTTATTTAAATAATAAAAAATATGTGGTAACATAAAAAAACACAAGAACAGGGATGCTAAACTAAATATTAGTTTTCTTCGGCCTCAGTCAGAACATTGTAAGACTTTACGCGAGTTAACACCCCTTCGACATTTTACAAAATTTCAAATTAATAAATTGAAGTTTCCGTACTGTAATGAATATGATAAAATTAACTTCATTTTGCCTATAATCTGCAATTTGCTCTCAGCTATAGTCTTTTCCACATTATGTTCGTAGGAAACTGACTGTATGACGCCAGGTTTTCTTCCACTACGTGTGCAAAACATGTGAATATCCCCCTCATAGACTCTAACAGTAACTGTGTAAAGTCTACAAATGCAATATCCACATGTTTTTGCACTTGTAATGCAAGGATATGTGGCATCATACAGCCAGTTTCCTGCAAACATAATGTGGAACAGACTATAGCAATGTGTTTTTTTTCTGGATAATTCCAACATCCGCGAGATGTATACCTACACCGCATGAGCTAGATAGATCCCTTCCTCATGGCATAAACCAATCACTGGCAACCAAATTGAATTTTTTACACTTGAACTCTTTGTACTGTTTTCCACGCACATCGGTCTCTAACTACATAAACAATCTTTTAATCTTCAGAATTTCAGAAGGGTGGCGTTCGGATGTGATTTTGTCTTGACTTGTTATTACTTACTTACTAGATGACAGAAATGACTTGGATTTGCAAGCAGCCGATAACAGAAAACCTGAACCAAAAGCTGAACGATTTTAAAAATTACCAGACAATGTAACCACCATGAACGTCTTTATAGTATGTGTTACGTGGAAAAAGTTGCATTCGGTGCACTTCACAGTACTTTATAGGCACACAAAACTTTGCAGTCAGTTGAGTTTTCTCCAGACATCGCAGCACTTTTCAATTCTTTATAAAGCACTCACTCTTATCACAGACAAACTCGCGCACATCATCAACTCCACAATAACACTATTCGGAAAGGAAGTACTTTTCTCCGAGATACCTCAAGGTATGTTTTCTCGTATTGTCGCCGCCATTCACCATTGATGAGTCCGTTTCAACTACCAACTTTGTTCGTTGTTCGTTTCGAATTCACAAACTAAATATTAAGTTGTGCTGAGGAAGTTGAAACGTCTCGGGTTTAGCTTTGGGTGGTTCTGTCGTTGCACCAATTGGAGAATTAGGTGCTGATATTGGTAAGCCTGAAAAAAAAATTGTAAATTAAGCATTTTTTATAACAATAATGTACAGTCTAGAAGAAGCAGCAAAACCTAAGTCATCCGATACAAATGATACATATAGAACAAAAAGTCTGCTACGTAATATGCTATGGAGACATCATCTAGGTAAAGCTTGTGGTTCAGACAACCCCCTCCCCCAAAATAAACCTGTTTTTATTTAGATTAGCTCATCCTCTGGTTTGCATAACTGGGTTCCTGGTTTTTTTTTTTTGTAATTCCCTGTGAATTGTCTTATTCAGTAACATAATCGATGTTTGTTAATCTAATTTACATGAAAAATAAATTTGTATACTCCTTCTTCAGAAGAGAAAACCGTAGCAGGGGTCATTGAAAAAACTTGAAAATGTTATGAATACCTTTACCAAGATTTTAATTTTTGTTTTATTTAAAAAAAATTTGTTTATCCCTAAGCTGTCAGAGGCAAATTAATGCTCTTATGGGTGAACTAGTTCCATTTTAATCTTATAATTACACATTCAGAAAGAAGTAAGGCAAGGGGTAAACCCAAGGGCAGAAAAGTTAAAGGAATCTGGAATAAACATATTCAAAGGTTTTATTAAACCTTGGTCAGTTTTGGAGTTGGAAAGAAGTCTCTAGTAAGGAAAGGTGCAAACCCAGGGCTAGACAAGTTAAAGCATTCAGAAATTGACACATTCAAATTCATTCAATTTTGAACAGTTTCAGAAGCAGAGAGATGTCTTCGGTAAAGAGAGGGGCAAACCCAGGACTAGAGAAGTTAGTGATCAGGAATTCATACATTCAGAGGTTTTATTAACTTTGGACAGTTTCAGAAGCAGAAAGATATCTTCGGTAATGAGAGGTGCAAACCCAGGACTAGAGAAGTTAGTGATCAGGAATTCATACATTCAGAGGTTTTATTAACTTTGAGTTTCAGAAGGAGAAAGATGTCTTCGGTAAGGAGAGAGGCAAACCCAGGACTAGAGAAGTTAGTGATCAGGAATTCATACATTCAGAGGTTTTATTAACTTTGGACAGTTTCACTTCAAAAAAGAATCTGTAGTGAAGAAAAGGGCAAACACAGGGCTAGAGAAGTTAAAGCGATCAGGAATTAACATATTCAAAGGTTTTATTAAACTTTAGACAGTTTTAAATTCAGAAAGAAGTCTTTAGTAAGGAAAGGGGCAAAGCCAGAGGCTGCAGAGATTAAATCAATCAGGAATTGCAATCATATTTTAAGGTTTCAGACAACTTTGGACAGATTTAGATAGCAAACACGACACTAGAGAATTGAAAGTGATCAGGAATTCACTTATTCAAAGGTTTCATTAAACTTTGGCAGTTTTAGCTCTAAACCTTTACAAGGTTGAATGAAAAATTTGAATATGTGAATTCCTGGCAATTCATTGTCACTTTAACTTTCCTAACCCTTGGTTGCCCCTTACGTTACTCAGGACTTCTGTCTGAAAGGGGTAATCGAGGGCTAGAAAGTTAAAGTGACCTGGAATTCATATACGGTACGCAAAGGTTTCATTCAATCTTGTAAAAGTTTAGATTCAGAAAGGCAAACACCAGGCTAGAGAATTAAAGTATCAGGAATTCATATATTTAAAAATTTCATTCAACCTTGGACAATTTTAAATACAGAAAGAAGTCTTTAGTAAGGAAAGGGGCAAACCCATGACTAGAGAAGTGAAATGATCAGGAATTCATGTATTCAAAGTTTCATTCAACCTTGCACAGGTTTAGATACAGAAAGACAAACACTGGGCTGGAGAATCTAAAGTGGTCAGGAATTCACACATTTAAAGGTTTCATTCAACCCAGCGCAATTTTCGATACAGAAAGAAATCTTTAGTAAGGAAAGGGGCAAACCAAGGGGTTAGAGAAGTTAAAGCTATCAGGAATTAACATATTCAAAAGTTTCATTCAAACTTGGGCCATTTTAGATACAGAAAGATGTCTTTGGTAAGGAAGGGGACAAACCCAGGGACAGAGAAGTTAAAAATGATCAGGAATTCAGACATTCAAAGGTTTCATTCATCCTTGGGCAGTTTTATATGCAAAAGGAAGTCTTTAGTAAGGAAGGGGCAAACCCAGGGCTACTGAAGTTAAAATTATTAGGAATTTAGATAATCAAGGTTTTGTTTAACTTATTACTAAACAATGGAAATTGAAGCATGCAAGTTATAGGCATCGTGTTGTGAAAAATTGCCTAGGCACTGCTACAGTGCAATCCATTTCAGCACGTGTATGAAACCTGTGCCTTGCGTAGGTTTATCACCACAGATAGAAAATTACAGACCTATGGCCAGTTAGCTCCCTAGATTATGGACATCTCCACCACTAGATGGCATAAACTATACAATATGAATATGTAGGGATGTCATCTTTTCTATTTTTATAAACCACCTCTAGGCCAAAACATAAATGAACGTGACAAATTTGTAATCAATTCCATAGCCTAATTGGTTCTTTCCTTTTGTACGTGTAAAAACGACTGTATAAGTTTTGCATAAAGATGGAATAATTTCAAAAAAGTTCGAAATGTAAGTGGTGCTATCTCTGATGTCACTGAAGCCAGGCGAAAAAAAGTACGTCTTTTGTTAAGGTCAATAAAAATTAATTAAGTGGTTCTCAGGAGCGCACACATGGGGTTTTCCTAAACGTTTTTTATGACATTGTCTAAAAAAAAAAGTAGCAATCACGCATCAGCACTTTCACCAAACATTACCTGGAGCCGGTGACCACATGAGCTCTTTGCTCCATTCACACGATCGCCTCAAAATGAATCCAAAGATCGTTCAGAGGCACGTCACAACTAAAAACTTGCATCTAAAGAATAACTATACGTTTGTCAAATGTGCAACTTTTGCACGCGCACCCTGACATTAAAACATAGATATTGTACTAGACAACAATATGTAAGCTACTCATTTCGGTTTGTTTGGTAAACAAAAAAAGCCATCGCCCGCACGTGAAAAATCACGATTAAAACGTAAAAAAAAAAAAACCGCTTGTTCGCATCAATTTTTTTTTAGTACCACTCCCTAGAACCACTTGATTAATTTTTAGTGGCCTAATCAACCACCAGGGACAGGAAAACTCATTTTAACACACAACTACACAAAAATTAAAAGAAAATACATAGTATTCACGTACACAAAGGGTTTAACCTCCACTCATGCTTATCATAGATTAATGTTATTTGCCAGTACAAATATCATCACCAAAGGTATTATACCACACGCCATGGCTGTTTGCTGTGACGTGCATATCACGTGACTGGGCTAGACCAATCAGACGGCCAAACAGCTGTTGTTCTCGTTCGTCATTGGCTAACTCATGGTGACGTCACGGCAAACAGCCATTGCACATGGTTTAGGTATACCCATAAGCATAACACTAAGTTACAATATCAATATAACATCACGATAGGTAATTCAACACATGCACCAATGTAAACTAAAGCAGTGACTCATGATATGACAAAGTCAGGGAAATGCAAATGCAACGATTAATTGTCTACAGTTTCCTTACTTTGGTATTGTAGTGGTTAAGCATTTATTGTAGTGATTGAAGAATGCTAGAAGCAAAAAGAGAATGAAGCAACTGGATGTTATTTTCAGCAATCATGCGGACTTGCACCTGAAGTGTCCAGCTTTTGTATAGATAGCGTTGTTGCAGGCTGTGATTAAGTTTAATTTGGCCACTTGAGGAAGATTAACTGTACTAATCTTATCACAAATACAGGATAGGAAATGTGCCATGGTATCGTAACTGTGAAAACCCTTTTAGATATCATAATAATGTTCACTAATATGGAACCAAATGCCTAATACTGGTATGAAACCTAAAACAGAATACTGGTGTGGAACCAATGATGAATGCTGGTATGGAACCGAATGCAGAGTACTGGTCTGGAACCAAATATAGAATACTGTTTTGGAGCCGAATACAGAATACCGATATGGAACCAAAATGCAGCATACTGGTATTGAACCTAATGCAGAATACTGGTATGGAACGGAATGCAGAATGCAATATTTCGGTCTTGCAGCTAACTTAACTATGTTACAGAATACCGTACTGTGTCAAGCCAAACTTTATTCAAGCTTAAGGGATTTTACTAATATCCCAGTATTCAGGATAAAATGATACAACTTTACACTTTTTATGCAAAGGATGTGTAGCGTGCGAGATTAAATTTGTTATTATTACAATTTCACATAACTCACAGGAACAAGCTAGCAGAAATACAAGACATATCTTAACAATCGTGCCCAAATTACGAATTTGGTTGGGGAGGGCGCCACTAGAGAAGCATTTTCAGATTATAGTCAAAATTTAAGTCTTGCTACAGGTAGTCCAGGCATGCGGCAACTCCGCATTGAACAGTGTAGAATGAACTTAAAGCAGAGAAGGAGAGGGCTTCTTCAAGCCAAAACCGACTGGGTAGAAATCTTGAGTCTTACCTACTGGCTCAGAGCCAGTTCACGTGCTTGCCACACAGTGATGCCTTTCACCAATGCATTGGTCAAATTAGATTATGGCGAGGTTGAATCAATTGACCTGGAGCCAGGAAATTAAACTCTCAGCTTCTCTTCCCGATAGCCTTGTGACCATGGATGGAATATGAAGCGATAGTTACACATGGACATATCCCACTACCTACCGACGTGTATGTATTTGTAGATCCTGGTTTTTGGACATCAGTGCCGCTCGATGGAGTTTAAATGTAATAAAAGTGCATGGATTTCGCCGTCGTTTCTCAAAACGAGGACTAAAGAAAGACTTAAATTATGAAATCAACTTTTTCGAAAAAATAACTTTTCTTCCGTACTTGTGATACTGTTTTGTCTGATACTGTTTGTGTTAAGATGTACTGTTTAACAAAAACGTTCGAAACATGAGTGGTGTCATCTCCAGCTGAATTTTCAAAAAACGTCCAAAAAAAAATGGTACAATGGTCAACTATGATGCCCGGAACATGTTGTCCATCAAGACATGCAAAGACATTAAAGTTTGATTTTAACATATTTTGGTTATAACCATCCAGTCATGATGAATGTTGCTTTCAGATGGATGAATGTTGCTTTCATACAGTGTAGTATTAAGCCAGGGAAGATTAGGCTACGTTACATCAGTTAAAAGAAATACCACCCACCATGGCACATTTTCAGCATATACTGCATTTATGAAAAGACCAGTAGCACATACAACACTGCGTTTCATTCCACTAATATTTGTGTGTGTTAGCGTGTTGTTGCAGCAGTATTATTCATGCAACAATGTTACTCATTACCAAAAATTCAGATTGACAGAATTTGTTCTTTGTATTGGATACGATGGAAACAGCAGCGTTAATAACTGAAGACGTCAAGAGGAGATGGTTTTGGCCTACCACGGGTCACCACTGGTACTGGGAGAGAACCTCGGCGGTTTTCTGAATCATTACCCTTGAGTGGATCCCTCTTGTTATTGGGCACGACTTGTGGGAGTTGGCGAGTTTTGGGTTCCGAACCTCTCTTTTTGGAAGCCTGAAACAAAATAGTTATTGTTTTTAGTATTCTCTTATCACCTGATTGGCCGAGAGAGCTATAAGTCAGCAAAGTCGAATACTAGACAGAATCGGATTTTTTGTGCCTGTTGGCTTTGTCTGCGTGCGTGTATTTATCAGTTTGGTTCACGATAACATTCGTTGTAGCATGTGTCGGGAACGGAGTAGCTTCGACGATAACGTTCACAATTTTGTTCTGATTTGGTTGAAATTTCATGAGTTTTAGTGTCTGAATTTCAAGCGCTCAAAGATGAAACTACTACCTAAAATATTCTACGAGAGAAGGTTAAGTCAATTTTTATTAGCGGTAGTAAGGGAACCCGACCTATAAGGCAAGTGGCCCCAAGCACTACACAAACAACACAAAGCCAGCTGCCACAAAAACTGCAATAAAAATTTTTTTTTTATGTGACAACTGTAGAAAATATTTTCAAATGGCAATAAAAACACTACAGTATTACTGTTAATTTCAAAAGTTTTGAAGCTCGATGGCACAGCTGTTCAGATGAGCTCTAAAGACTGGTATTCGAGTTTTAGACTTGTTTCGCGATTGCACCGTTTGCTTCAGTGTTAGATAGCTTCACATTTAGGAATTGCTGTGTAATATGGAAGTGAGAATTAGAAAACAAGCAAAATGCATTTTAGTAACTCTCGCTCGGCAGAATAACTAAGGCCGCTAAAAATTAATTAAGTGGTTTTCAGGAGCAGTACTAAAAAAAAAATGGATGCGAGCAGGTGGGTTTTTTTTTTTTACTATTTAATCATGATTTTTCAATGGCTTTTTTTTTACCAAACAAAAAAAAAATCAGTAGCTTAGCCTACGTTTAGTTGTGGAGCACAATATCTGTGTCTTAATGTCAGTATCAGGCCAGCGTGCAACTTAATGTCAGTATCAGACCAGCGTGCAACTTAATGTCAGTATCAGGCTAGAGTGCAACTTAATGTCAGTATCAGGCCAGCGTGCAACTTAATGTCAGTATCAGACTAGCGTGCAAAAGTTACACATTTTGATTTTTACACATTTGATAAAAATCATTCTCTAGATCCTAGTTTGTATTTGTGACATGCCTCTAACGACCCTTAAATTCGTTTCGCGGTGGTCTTGTGAATGAGCAATGGCTTGGTATGGTCATGGGTTCCAGGAAGTGTTTGGTGAAAGCGTCGATGCGTGATCAGAATTTATTTTTTCAGACAATATCGTAAAAAAATGTATCATGCACTAACAAAGAACCCATGCGTGCGCTACTGAGAACCATTGAATTAACTTTTAGTGGCCTATTCTTCAGAACTCAATTATATGCTCGGATGTAAACTAAAATAATGAATAGGTAAAACGCAACGCTACATTCAAGAAACAAAAAATCGAGCTACAAATCTTAAATATTTATGTCAGCCATTTATACAGTGAAACGACGATGTATAAATTCTAATAATCAATAACCTCTAAGTTAAAGGGTTCATAAACAAACAGTCAAAATTAAAGACTGGCCTTATAGATGAAAATATTCTCGTATATTCCTATTAATTCTAATATTCTAATATATTCTTATAAATGTTTTTTTTTTTAGAATCGCTGTCAAAGAAACCACCCTTTCAGGCAACCTCTTGTTATGTTATTATTTTTTTTATATCTTGGACGGACATAATCGCAGAAATGTTCAAGTTGAGAAATGACACATGACGATGTTTGATTTCATATTTATATTTTAAAAATACATTTCTGGTAGCCTTACTTCATCTGAAGGAAATGAACGGCTCAGTTTTGAATGTTAATTGAAGTTTTTGAAGAAGAAAGAAGTCCAGTAAGAGGAGGGAAAATTCGAGGAATTGACACGGAAAAACCTCCAATCATTGCAAGGAGGCAAGATAATAACCACAATAGGCCTGAATAGATTCCATAGTCACTTAAGGAGCCTTGTAGTCCTCACACTACCCTGGTCAGCGCAAACCGGCAGTGTCTTTGCCAGGGTCACCTTTCGAGTCAACGACCAGATCAGCTCCTTCAGGCAATTCTGATGATCTCTGCCATTTTGCTCCGAGCCACGATGACCACCGCGTACAAATTCCTGTGAGTCTGAGATATGAATTTAGAAGTCAAACTAATATAGGCTACATTAATATTGATATCAATCGGCGTTAATATTAATAGCAGTTGATTAATACGACTGTAGCTAACAATAATTATTTCAGACTTACCACTTTAGCTTCTTCGATATTTTTATTTAGGACAGAAATATTGTCATCGCTCCTAGCATGGCGCAGAGATGCTGGATCGCTGTTAAGAAAAACAATTGTTACCTCATCATAACACATAGCATTTTTCAACACTTAGGTTGTAAAACTGTTGGAACTGTTCAAAGTGATGGCGACAAAGCTTGATTTGTAAAGGTGATTTTGGTTGAATAAAAATTATCATGTGTTTAGATGGGATAGGGTGATAGTCTTCATCCCAGCTTTCTCCAAGGACACACCAAGTTTGGGAATCAAGCACTTCCCAACTTCGTTGTATACTAATTGCCCCTATGCCCTCTAGTGAACAAGATATCCAAATCCTCAAAAGTGTTTCCAGTTTGGTGTCATACAATTAATTATTTTTTTTTTTATTATTTACAGATCGCTGTGCATAAGGGTGCATTGGGCCAAAGAAGGGTTAATGATGGACCGCTGATATTCTTAACCCATAAGTTACTAATGGAGGATATTTATAGAGTTGCCACTTCAAATTTAGCTAATGGTCTGAAAATATGGAAAGAAATGGACGATCTTGATAAATTTATCCAATTAGATGTCTGATTGCGCAAAACCATATTTGTTAATCTCTTGAGCGAATACATTTTTTCTCTAGTTAAAAGTCGTGATAGAGGCCAATGCATTAAATCAATTTACAATGTTACAGCGATGTGGCACAAAAAATATAAACTGAAAAAAAATGTAAATCAGTAACCTTACCCAGCAGCAGAACCGCCATTCCATCCACTGCTACTCCAGTTGTAAAAGTGTGTGTTTTGACTCCATTTTATGATTAGTGAATTTCATAGTATTGCCAGTGACAGTTTTTTCCTGCCACTGTTTGCGACTATTTGGGAAGAAATTGTACAGCCAGTCTTGGTGCCCTTACGTGTATCGCTTTTTTACTATATCATTCCTCAATACTTAACGTGGCACTATCACCGATTGAAAAGGTGCAGAATCTGGCAACGTGTGGCGCTCTCTAATAGTATCTAGCACTTGGCTGCATCAAGCTAACGAACGCCATTTCTTTTAATGAAACAAACAAAGCTACGACCTCCTTAATCATCAAGTGAAAATTTGGTACATCCTCATGCACCACCGTGCAAGCTATAAAGGTTAACAATATCACTACCACTAGATGGTGCCATGGTATTTTCGTTCGCTTTTCAATCGGTGATAGTGCCACTTTAAATGTATTGATTTGGCTTTCCAACCAATGGAAAGTTCTACTCGAAACAACTGAAATGGCACATTGGAACAAAATTGGTCAAAAAAAATATGTGACACGGTGGAAATTAGAGAGAAATTTGTGCACAGAGGCCTTCCAGTGTCCACGACGTGATTCTGCTGACGGGTAAACTTATATTAAAAAACATGCCACAAATTAAAAAAAAAAAAATCCTAATGACTCACAGACTGTAAGGTTTCCTAGGTTCTTCGTTGAGTGCTTCTAATCTTCCACCAGGAGGCCGAGAATTTGTAGGGCCCCAATCTGGTCCTTTCTTCCTTGCCACAATGGCATTGATACCTTGTAAACCTTGACGCATTTGTGACCGATCCATCGTGTCCGACAGACCAATAGGAGGAAGAGTTGGTACGTCTGTTCCATGCGTGAGAGGCGTAGAAGGCATTGAAGAAGGATAACTACTAAAGTGAAAAATAACAAAGTAAGATATAGCAGCTTCATTTTACCTGTGCTACGGGGTGAGTGATTATTTACGATTGGAGGGGGAGGCAAAGTTTGGGACCATGGTAGGGGAGGGCATGAAGATTTTGTATGCAAGATAGTTGGGGTAGGGGGATCAAGTGTTTTATATAGAACGCATTATTGATGTGCTATGAAGCAAAACTAGGATTGGCAAGAAGACTTAAAACTTGTATTTAAGGCCCGATGCACACACACGTTTTTTCAACATGCATAGACGCTGCGTTGACGTTAGCAATTAGTAATCAATGCACACATGACCGTCAAATAACGCCAGTCCACATTCGGCCGCAACCCTCGTGTACAAAATATTAAATTTTGGAACCAATGATACGAAATTGCTAATTTTACCTAACTCGTGTACAAAAAATATATTTTGAAACCAGTAATACGATATTTGGTACATTCATACACTGATTTAAGACGTACCAAGGGAATATATTATACATCCTTTGCAGATTAACTAGAAAATTCGGATAAGTTCTTTAATTACTTCCCAATGGGTCTTCAATCATTTCTGCAGCAACATTTCCTATTTCAGGGTAGTCCGTACTCCCCCTATAAACAATTCCATGTCTATTTCTTCGAAATTGGACTCTATTTTCGGTAACGCTTTTGCAATAAACGACGGATGTGTGCACCGCTCAAGTCACACAAGGTACTCAGAGACGGCGGTGCATTTGCGTTAACTTTGCGTTGACAAGGGGAAGTGGGTTGCAAAACAAACGCATTATCGACGTGCGGTAACGCGACGTCGATGGAGGTATGTGTGCACTACCCAACAGATGTCACGTAAACCACACGCAGCGTCACCACACGTTGAAAAAACGCATGTGTACAGGGCATAACTGTTTAGGAAACCAACACAATGACACGCCTGAAAGTTCATGAAAAACTTCTAGCTTTGATAATTTTTTAACCTGCCTCTCCATTTCATAAATACTGACTTATCGCTAACTGCAGAGATCCAGAATTGGTACCATCTTGGCACACTTGTAAATGCATTGTTAGCCAGGCTACATCTTACACATTCTAAAAACTAGAAAACATTGTAATTTTAACAGCGTGCCAATATTACGACAATTTCTTTGTTTCGAAAGACTACAACACTTTCACGGTTCGTAATTGTTACACAGTCATAGATTTTTAGGACAAATTGCAAATTACAAAAAAAAATGCACATAAAAAAGACGAGCATGACAGCTCAAGGCTCATCACAGAAGTTTATTATGGTACTCCTAAATTTTCAAAGCCAATGGGATGTGCCTAGGTGCAAACCAGTAGGCATTTTGGCAGAAGTGAACAAGCTCTCATTCTTCCGCAAAAATGGTGAACGAATTTAAACTTACTGCTTTGCTATTACCCTTTGAGAATCGTATCCCGACGGAGTTGAAAATTTAAGAGGTTTAAACTTGGAAGACGCATTTTGAGTTGTCAGACTCTTTTTTTTTACATCTTACTAAAATAATAAACATGAAGATATTTTAGGTTACATTATTAGCAGAAGTACGGAAAACTGCAATGCAGACTCCATCACCTGTGTCCTTATCCTTTGTTTGTCTTGGCAGTTGCAACCGTGTCATAATTGACAATGGATATAATTAATGAATAGAAACAGGAGGAAATGAATTACTGTGTATGCTTCATTCATTTCCTCCTGGTAGAAACCAATGAATTTAGAATCTAATTGACTCCAGTTGAGAATGAGATAAAGGAAGCTACCTCTTTACAAAATAATACAACAGTTAAAACTAGACAACAACAGATGAACAACCGACGCCTTTGATCTTTAAGTGATAAGAAATTAATTAGTAATACCACAAAGTATGATAAAATACACAGCGAAATCAGGATTGATGCCACTGAATTGCACTAGTGTAATACTTACCTAAAGTTGCTGCGTAAACTAATAACACTGTTGACCCTCTTTCCTCTGACCTCTGAATCCCATGACGGTGGCCGAGGAAGTTTGACAAATATTTTGTCAGCGTCACGGCTACAAGGAAATGGAAAGGTACAATTGCTTACTCATAATTGCAAACACTGGTTCTAGGAAAGCAGTATTGAGTTGTGCAAAAACACTAGCTTCCAAACAGTATACATAAGTAACTAAGTGGGCCTATTGGTAGAACAGTTCTCTTTGCTAATCAACTGGATGATATTAGTACCAGCTTTCAATCATTGCCATCAGAGGTCATCTCATTACCTATTCGTGTGTTATTTAGTGTTGTCATGGAGACTGAAAGCAGTTAGCGCCACAAGGAAAAAATGGACAAGCTAAGAAGACTAATAAATTGTTTTAAAAAATGTGTGAATAATTTACATTTGTGGCTAAATTAGATTTGTGGCTAAACTACATTTGTGGCTAAATTACATTTGCGGCTAAATTAATTTTATGCTGGATTAGAACTGGGCAGATTTAATAGGTTGTCTTTTTATCCATCTTCCAGTGCAAAAACAGTTCTAGGTACTACCAATTATAATGCATGTCCTTATGATTCAACTTTAAATGAAAGCAAGCCACTTGGCTGGAATACGTGGTTCAAATTTGTTGTGACGATCGGAGTATGGTGTGGTTTCATCCAACGCAAAATCAGTTCTTCACGTTACAATTTTAAACCGGAACATTTTAATTTGTCAAATGTTGCTAATGCACAAGGGTTAGGGCAATTTGTGAAATCGCTCAACTAAAATATTGTGGACATCACATCCCAGGGAAAGAACATCGCTCAGAAGAACATCGCTGGTCTAAAATATGGCGGAATTTATTTTTAGTGGCAGTATCCAGCTTACGTCTTGGAAGTATGTTGTTTTCTGGCACACAGATGAATGTAATGTGTTTAATTAGCTCCTTGTCAAATTTAACTTTGATTTTAAAACATTCTTGATTGAAATTAATCACGCCATTGTGGCTTCTAAGGTCATCTTTGACTAACATTTTGTGAAGCTGTGTCCACAGGTGTTATAAATAGATACAAATCGCTGGAAATAATACTAAGGAAAATCGGAAACAAACCTATGTGTATGTTTTTTGCTGTAGGCTTGTTTCCGAATTTCCACAGGTGTTAACAGGTAACCATCACCGCGTATTGTCAGCAGACCTCTTCCATTAATGATCGAACATATTGCTGCAAGTTGCCTCGTGACATCCACACAAATACAAGCGAACAACATCTTCCTGCAACCCAAGCCGCCAGTTAAGAAATGTCGGAGGCAGCGACCTTACAAAACACGGGATTCTGATTAAGTTCATTTAGGTATGTAGTTTTAAATTAAAATTAAATTTAAAAGGATGAGAATTAAATTCGTCTGGTGCACAGTGGCACAAAACTTATAACAAAAACCAATACTGCCCTTCTACAATATAGCCTGGATGCTATCACTAAAATTAAAATGTTTGCCGTTTTGAACGACGATGTTTTGTCCTGGGTGTTATGTCCACAATGTTTTGTTCGCAGTGTTTCTTCCTGGAACCCTCTGGTATTGTTTATGGAAGCAGGAACCAGATCATCACAATTTTCGGAAATGCGGCGTCAGCGGCGTCTTTAAGGATGTCTCCATTACTAATGAAAATTTGTTCATAGAATGCCTAATGGGTTTGGGGATAACGTCTTTGTGCTTCTAGATGGCGTCAGTGGAAAACCAAACAAAAAAAATCATAATTAACTTCTTGATTTAGTTACGAGGAACACGAAACAACAGTCAGATAATAAACAAGCTTATATTTGTATTTTCGTTCCAATGGTAAAACTTTCCATTACCCTGCCAGTGGAGGTAATCGGTCTCGTGACGACTGTCTATCTCTGCTCCGACCCGACTCGTCCGATCGAGTACTTCGGCTGGAATTGGGACTCGAAGTCACCTGAAGAGAAAAAAAAAATTAGGCAAAAATAATTGTGTGCCAACAAATAAGATACTACTAAATAAGAACAACGGCAAATTTACAGCTTACTGCAAACCAATATCTGTAAATTTACAGCTTTCAGCAAACCAATAGTTGTTAATTTACAGCTTATGGCAAACCTACAGTTTACGGCAAACCAAGAGCTGTTAATTTACAGCTTACGGCAAACCAACTGCTGTAACTTTGCAACTCGGCATGTGATTTATGACAGTCTGTTAAAAGGAATATACTACAACTACTTACGGATCTCCAACTGTAGACAGCCTTGTTGTAGGCATTTTTGCTCTTAATCATTTCATCCATTTCCTGCTGATACTGGCGATACAAGTCAATCAAGTCTGGGGGGCATACAACACGGTTTGCTGCATCAATGTAAACGGATAAAAGCCTTCATTAGTAAATGTTTATAAAAGCTGATTAGTAGTTTCGGCACAAAATAAACAAAAATAAACAACACCACAGCACACATTTGCTTAACAATGTAAAATATTACAGCATGGTAGCACGAAAACAAAAAAATTCTCGAAGAACTATCCACACATATAAAGTGATGATAAATGTCTATTAGAGCACAACGTGAGGCGTAAGGTGTAAGGTAACCCATATTAGCGAAAGCAAATCATATTATTTCGTTGTACATGATAAGGTCTCAGACTTTGGGTGATGGTGGTGTTGTAAAAGAATGCAAACAGCAGCTCGGGAATTAAGCTGTAAAATGTGGCTGATCCCACAAAGCTTCACAGTCTGCTCCCTAGTGACCAAGGATGCACCAAATTTTGTTACTTCATTTTTTGGTTGTGGGCGTAAGCATCCTTAGTGACTTTCAACTACAGTATGGATGGGTAGAGATTTTTACATTCTTTTTTTAAATAATCTTCAGGATAATACATGTACGTGTATATATATGTAATGTGGAATCAACCTGTATCTTAACTTGTCATTCCTTTCTGCGTGTGAAAACTATTCATATGATGCTGTTGGCATAAAATCATATTTAGCAAAACGAGAAAAAAAGTGGCGCCGTCCCTGATGATTATTACGAATGGCATAAAATAATTCTAGATGGTTTATAAATTCCATTACAGATGGTGCCACTAATTTTTCAAAACCGGGGGCTTGCCAGTGATCTCTGCCCAGGTCCAGATTAATGTAAGAGAGGTCCTGGGGAGGCTCCCTCTGGAATGGCGGCGCTGTGAAACTGCACACTTTGCCCACTGGCTAATCCAGCCCTAATGGTGTCACCTACCTTACTTTTCACACGGAAGAAGGACAAGTTAAGCAGTGGAGTTGATTTCACATTTTTAGGTTCATATTTTGTTGGAAACTGTTTTCGAAAACGAAGGCGAAATCTCTACACATTCATATAGTGCTGTAATGCCATTAGCGGCACAGTTGTCCAAAAGCCATTGGGTTACCATCCCCTTAGTTTATGTAAGTTTAGCTTCCTTCATTGGCTGTATAAGGGCAAATGGCAGATGGTGCTAATGTAGAATGAATCAATTTTTCGTAGGCGAACACCCCTTTTTAAGGCAACACACGTGTTGTGGAAATATGTCAGCAGTGTCAAAGCCGTGTTAGCACAATCAAACAGGTGATTATATATAATGACTTCTACCTGCAGCTCCTGTGGTTAGATCTACACCAAAAATGAAATACAATACTGAGTGTTAATGTTTCTTGCCATTTAATATTTAATACTGTGTTACCCATGATAACAATGTTATGCCTATTTGCGGTAAAAGGGCAAAGCAGTTTACGAAAGGCCGAAAGGCTGATTGTTTTTTTACTTGGCAACTCAGAATTCACAAGGAACGGTGTACGCTGCTTACCAAAATGTTCCTTGATTGTACCTAAATTTGCACCTTGGTTTAGAGACAATCAAGGGACATTTTGGCAAATGGTGTACACCTTTCCTTGTGAAAGAAGTTTATTACTCGTGAACTTAATAGAAGACTTAGCTAAAGAAATTCAGCGCCATATCTGAAAATGTAAATAATAGTTCAACAATTCCCTGAAATTAGATTAAAATAAAGGCTCCTGTTAAAGTATTCGATAATACTGTACCAGGTGACAATAGAAACAAGAGGTGTGTGTGTGTATGGTTAATTATTGTAAGGAATGCAGATTTTAGTATGCTTTGCCGACGCCCGATGGCGCAGCAATCTTTTGCATAAGTTGAGTTACCTATAGTAATCCAACATCACTCTGTTGGATTGCTGGTGAGTGTAACTTGGTAACGACTGATCACCAGTTTGACGACTTTTTTTAATCAGTTTGACATTGTTTTGAATCTTAAACACCTATTATTAAAAACAAAGGACCTAATCTAGGACTTGATTACATGGCACAGCAGTCTCTTACAGGTGACATTTGTACTAACAGATTCCTGTACCCTGTAGAGTCGTAGACGTTCCTGACTTAGCAGTACAGTGGAAGTTGCAGAGTAATAGTAACACGTATAGAGTAATAGTCACATTTGTGTGTAGGCTAAAGTGGTAAC
The DNA here is from genome assembly GCA_023313725.1 of Lithobius niger. Taxonomy (NCBI): domain Eukaryota; kingdom Metazoa; phylum Arthropoda; class Chilopoda; order Lithobiomorpha; family Lithobiidae; genus Lithobius; species Lithobius niger. Next base: position 1,556 of record JAHWFP010238166.1, on the reverse strand, counting down.
TTGTATATATTTTCTACCAGTTCAGTTACGTGACTAAACATAGGTTTACTGTATCTAAAGATACAGTTTTCAATAGTGACCAAAAGGTTTTCTTTCTCCTGATAATATCCAATGACCAATGTTAATGTAAAATGGATATTATCAGGAGAAAGAAAACTTTTTGGTCACTGTTGAAAACTGTATCTTTAGGGAATAAACTTATGTTCCGTGACGTAATTGTACAGGCGAAAGGTATCTACAAGTTACCAACGTACGTGCAAATGCGAACATTACTCTGTGATAACCTAATCTACAAGTCCATTTCCATTAAAGCATAAATCTAATGTTTAGTGAATGAAAACTATTGCATGTAGCAACACTCACTGTCAATCAGCAGTCTTTGCCTGGTGATGATCTCGTCGCACAGATTCCTCTGCCTGTCGTAGCGCAAAAGCATAAAGTCCTTTCTTCTTAGTTCATGTTCTTTCAGAAGAGTCTCAGCTTGCATTTCCGTTTCTGTTTCAGTTAAGGATTGTTCAAAAGATGAAATACGTGCAAAGGATTTCGGTATGAACCAAAAACCAAACTCCTGAATGTACGAACCTTTTACTTGTGTTTTGCAGTTTTACTAGAACAAGTTAATACGATGGTGGTTATCGTGGCTGAACGGAGGCAGAAATCATCCAAGTTGCATAAAGCTGAAGTTGCTTTCAGCCAAGAAGCTGATCTGGGTCAGTGATTGGAAAGGGTACAAGGGTAAGACCCTGCCAGTCACTGCCGCACCAGTGTAGTGTGACTGCAGGCTCCTCCAGCATCTATGGGAGTTATTCTGGACTAATGTGGGCATTAGTAAGCCGTCTGTTCAGATTTCAAAGTCAAACTTTCATTTAAAAATCGGGAGGAGTTTTCCAATAGTTCAGGACTAGTAATACAAACTTACAAATTCAAGACATTTTCCTCACGATTAACTTGAAGGGTTAGCAAAAAAAAATTGTATATTTAATGTTATTCGTATGAACTTGCTACTAATTAATTATATGCTTCGAATAAAAAAAAGTAACGTACTAATTACAGGGAGGGGGGGACTAAGGAATTATTATTATTATTTGAAGGGGCAAGGAGAGTTATAGGTGATGAAAAATAAAATGCATTACGAGTCAGTCAGTCGTACAATTTATCTTTCTCCACACCAGTTTTCAATAAATATAACAAATATAATAAATACAAAATTTAAGTTCCGGCCTAAAGTTCAAAGATGAATTTTATAAGAAAACATCAGAGATAATTCCAGGAGTACTAAAAGGAATTTGACATTTTTCAAGTAGAATTCCAGGCGTAGACATCTCTCTTAGTTTCTAGGACCTTCCCAGGTTTTCAAGAATTCATACGAACCATGTCTGTTAAGACTCGAGGTTTCCCAGTTCAAATCCCCGGTTTGTCCTTTCCTTTACTGAACTTCTGCCTCCTTCTAAAATATCTAGCAAGGTTCAAAGTTGTTTCGCTTCATCTATACGATCACTAGTTTGCTTTATATAATATAATATAATATAATATAATATAATATAATATAATATAAT
>JAHWFP010238148.1:0-15401 GCA_023313725.1 Lithobius niger | reverse complement strand
AACATAACTACAATATTCTTGACACGGAAAGCCAAATGGGCTAAAACATTTGCTCCCACCTAGAGGTCGAACCAATGAACCGATTTTCAATTTGTGTAGCTTAAAATGTAGGTATTAACACCGACCAGGGCCTTTTGAACCCTATTTTGATGTGACTGCAGTATTCTCGTCGGCAAAGCAATTATTATTGCAGAGCACTGAGCAGAAATCATTGATGTTGCTGTTGGGGCTCTTGTCCTCACCTGGAGATCGAACCACAGAACCGATTTTCAAGTTCTATAGCTTAAAATGTAGGTATGGACAAGGCCTATGGCCTTTCGCATGCTACTGTATTTTAATGTAACTACATTAGGCCGGGGAAAAAAATAAGTTTGGTTCTCGGGCATTTCGAAGGTCGAAAAAGGACCAGGCCACCCGGCTTTTTATTTTATTATTTATTTTCAAAATGATATGAAAATGCTCAACATTTTTCTTTAATCTTTTAAGCAATATGAACGTATAAGTTATACACGCCCAAAAAAAAATCATCCCAAACACAGTAACGACGTATATATACGTAGAAGTTTGAAGGTAAACTATGGGTCGAAAAACGCAATTTTCCACCAAAATACCGAAATGCGAAACGCTGAAATTCCTGACATGTTGTGCATCGATTTCTATAAAAAAGAAAACAAAAAAAAACGTAGTTACCAATGTCTACAATTTTATTAAAAGCACTTTAGTTGAGTGTAGACTCACTAAAAACTACAAAAATGTCTTTCTTATTCTTTTTTTCTAAGTTAAAAAGCAGAAAATTGGTCATTTTTGATCAGCGGTAGCGGTCGAATCATTTGACTGGGCACTGCCATCTTGTATTAGTTGGAAAGCTGGAATTCCACTCAATCTAGGCCTGTCAACTTATTTTCTCGATGGCCAGATGGCAGTGGCCAATCAGGCGAATTGTATTAGGCCGTTTCTGGCCGTTTCGAGCTAACTTTCCAAAGCATTTGAAAATCGCGTTCCGTTATTGGCTGCTTGGCACCACGTGACGGATTTTGCGTGCTTTCATTGGCTGATGCACGATATCAACATGGACGCCGCCGATCGCTTCGGACACAGCCAACTTGATACGGCAGCGTCGCTCACCTTTGCCACCTCTGCCAAAGGTGAGCCACTCTGCCGTATCAAGTTGGCTGTGCTTCGGATTTCACATGAGCGCTTGACGAGCACTTGTGTTTTAGTTCGTCATTGCAAATCACAAGAAAGATGATGTTTTACAGCATTAGAAAATTAAATCAGCAGCCACGAAGCAAAACTGAAATGGAAAAGGAGCCTATAAACCTTCACACTATTGCTTGTCAGGTGGGAACAACGATTTTTAGCCTAACCAACGCCGACTTTCGGACGCGTTTTGTCAACACGGAAATTTTCGATTTTCATTACCGCCCGTAATTAAAAAAAAAAAAAAACGATTCTCCGAAACTATTAAAGCCATTTGTCCGATTTTTTCTGTGCACTTTAATGAATATATGTTGCGTGCGTGTCCAATAATTTTCGCAAGAATAAATATTTCGGTAGTGCCTTACTCCACGGGTAACTACGTAAGACGAATGAAATAAAAAGCGATTGACCCGCTTGATTTTTGGGGACCCGCCCGCGCCCGAGAACCGAACAATTTTTTTTCCTGGCCTTATTCTTGACACGGAAAGCCAAATCGGTTAGAACTTTTGCTCTCACCTAGAGATCGAACCAATGAACCAATTTTCAATTTGTACAGCTCAAAATGTAGGTATTAACACCGATCAGGGCCTTTTGAACACGATTTTGATGTTACTGCAGTATTCGCATCGGCAGAGCGATTATTATTGTAGAGCACTGGGCAGAAATCATTAAGTGGAGTAACAAATTTTTTTTCCGAGACTTTATGTCCAACTTGATTAACACTCATCTTCACCAAGTTAAGATATTAGATCGTTTAAAAACTCGATCTCACAATATCTTGCGAATTTTCGACAGCTTTAGCAAGTTTGGTGGTATAACTGCTTCACATCTGTCTTCCTCAGGCACTAAGTTTCAGTCCGTTCTCCGTCTCCAACTACGTCTTCATTTTGTGTTTTGAAAAACGGCGCCTTCCGTAGCCTCTCGTATTTACGTTGTTGCTTGTTCCAATGCGTTTCTAGGTGAGTGCTAACCTCTCTGCTTATTAAATGGCTAATGGTGGGATTCGATGGCCCTTGTAAATTCATTAATTTCTTGTGCTTTCTGGTGTGCTCAACAATAGCGAGGGACTCTAGTCCTCGTAGATGTGCGTCACTTCTGTTGTTAGAAATTAGGAGCGTCTAGGTATTTTTCCAGTCAATCGGATGCTTTGTCTCCATGCAGTGGGTGGCTATGCTGCTGGTTTCAACTTTGTTTCGTACGTCCGCATGGTGTTGTTTTACTCTCGTATGGATCCCTTTTCTGGTCTCTCCTATATATGTTGCTTCACACCCACCACATGGGATCCTATACACTCCTTCTCTCGTATTAGGGACTTCCTTCAGCATTCCCTCAATGTCTTCTGGTTCACATTCTTGGAGCTGTGCTTGTCGATTTCTCGTACTGGTGTTGTTGCAGTCTCTTTCATTTTGTTTTCGGCCCATCAGCTGTTCCTTCAGTTTCTTTCCATTCTTTAGGTAAGTGTCAATTCCACGCACTCTCAGGACTCGCTGTATGCCACTGCTGACTCCTTTCAGGTACGTTATTCCTACTCTCCTTGGTGTTTCTATTTCCTTCACTGGTCTTTCATCTTCCTTGCACTGTCGTCGTCCCGCTTTGCCAACTCCAATTGCTTCCTTCATCAATTTATTCAGGAGCCCCGGTGGGTAGTCTAGCTCAATGAATTTTCCTTTTTGCTCACGTAGATGTGGCCATGCTTCTTCCAGGGTGTAGGATCTCTGAACAACTCGCACAAATTCGTTCTTGGCGATTGCCTTGAGTTGGTGCACTGGATGTCCTGAATTAAAGGGTATTCCTCGTCGTGTAGCTGTTGGTTTTGAGTACGGCTGGTAATGAACTCTGCCTTCCTTCGTCCTCGTCAGCCGGACATCCAAAAAGGGAAGAGAATTCCCCTGCTCGAGTTCAACAGTGAACTGAATGTCCCTGTGCCAGCTGTTGACCAACTCGAGGATCTTTTGGACGTCTTGTCGTTTCATAATTGCAATCACGTCGTCCACAAATCTCTTCCACAATTTTAACCGCTTTTTGCTCAGGATCCACTCGTCGAGGTGCTGAAGCACCATTTCGGCAATTGCTGGCGAGCACGAGTACCCCATCGGTGCTCCTTTCTTTTGTCTGTAGGTAACTCCATTAAACTGCACGTAAATGGATGCTAAGATCACATTCAGTATGGCTCGATCTTCTTCATACACTTCAGATGTGACACCCACTCTTTTTGCAGATTTCTCTAACATTTCCACGATTAACCTGTGTGACAGGCTTGGAAAAAGCTTCATCATATCGAGCGACACCAAAATGTCGTCTTCCTCCATCTCAACATCTCTCAAGCTCTCCAGCAGGTCAGCCGTGTGTTTCAGCCGATTTTCGTTTTTGACATATTTCTTTAGTCGGTCTGTGAGCTCCCAATCCAGTTTTTGGGTCATTCCTCCTTTTGCTGACGTGATGAGTCGAAGTGGAAGTCCTTCCTTATGCACTTTAACTTGTGAGAACAGCTGGGGCAGCCGTTGTGGTCTCTTTGGCAGAAGCTTTTCATATTTTTCCTCATCGATGTGCCCTTCGTTCCATAGGCGCTCCAAACTAAACTCAAAGTTAATAATCGGCCCGTTTCCAAAGTCTTCTCCTAAATTAACGTACATCCCCGATGACTGGATGTCATCTGTCACCTTAGCATTATGTTCTACAGCATCCATTACAACAGTTAGGTTAGCTTTATCTGCTTTACAAATCACCAGCTGGGGATTATTTCTCAATCCTCGCAAGGCTTTCAATTCTTCCATGGTAATGTTGGGGGTTATATTTGGCTTCTTTTTAGTTGCCAATTGATGGAGTTTGTGACGTGTATCAGGGTCCCAGGTGAACTTTTCAACTGCTAATTGGATTACTCGTGCTCGCCAGCAATTGCCGAAATGGTGCTCCAGCACCTAGACGAGTGGATCCTGAGCAAAAAGCGGTTAAAATTGTGGAAGAGATTTGTGGACGACGTGATCGCAATTATGAAACGACAAGACGTCCAAAAGATCCTCGAGTTGGTCAACAGCTGACTCTCTTATAACAGTTATTTTAAGGTGATTACAGTGTTCATATTTGTGTTATTCTTGCTAAAACAAGAAAAAAAAAATAAGGGATATTAGTATTAAAAAATGCTTTAGCGTATAAAATACGGATGTAAGCCTTAAAACTTAAAGCCCTAAAGGAACAGATATTAGAAAAAGACATGTAAACCATCAGCGTCGCACTAATACGTGTAAAAGAAGCTCCAGCTTGTTTTTTTGTTAATAGTAGCACTTCAGTAGCACGTATTAGTGCGACGCTGATGGCTTACATGTCTTTTTCTAATATCTGTTCCTTTAGGGCTAAGTTTTTTAAAGCTTACATCCGTATTTTATACGCTTAAGCGTTTTTTAATACTAATATCAAACAGAAACAAACATTGAAACTGCATACTGTCTCAACGGAAATATTGCAAGACCTCTTGTGTAGAATTGTGTAGAAAAATGGTCCAATGCGCAAAGTTCACTTATGAAAAGCGCATACCATAAATTGCTTATGTAATGTGAGAGTGGCGAGCTGCCCCTATCTCACCACTCCCCCCCCCCCCGCCCAAGCTGGCTTTTCCCTAATGCCAACACACTCGTGCGCCACCTGGCAGCGCATCACAGTTCAGTTGAAGCAGAACGACAGACAACATAGCCTCTTTCAAATGTCCGCACGGCTTCCATTGTCCTAGCAACGTGGCGCGCATTCTAACGATCGCTGGTTACCGCTTTCAAAGTTTGATTTCTTCATATTTACCATCTCCTGACGGGCACCAACTCTTTGCAAGGGTCAGTTGGTCGTTCCCCTTCAGCCTTCCCAAAACAAAGCACAGGTCCTGGGTTCTCTTCGTTCAAACATTGACTGCGAGAGTGAAACAAATTACATTTGAGAGAGGCCATTTTGTCAGTCGTTCCGCTTCAACTGAACTGCGATATGCCGCCAGGTGGCACACGAGCGTGTTGGCATTAGGGACAGGCCAGCTGGGTGGGAAGTGGTGAGCTGGGGGCAGTTCGCCACCGTCACAGTAACAGCCTTCACCCCTAAAATACATTAAGGGCAGAAACTGAAATGTAGTTACAGCCCCACCCCTTTTAAATTGTAATTTTTCTGCTAAATACGGGTAAACATGCCAGTGGCATTGCAGTGTTCGTAGTTTGAACTTGGTTTGCTCTTCTTCCCTTGCTGAAGCAATGAGCCTGGATCGTGGTTCTTCTGTCACCCATAACTGTAACTTTACAGTGAGGTATTTCAACACGTCCAGGATCGACTGGTCGAGTACTTCATGTACGGGCTCGACCCAGAAGTCTTTTCTGAACTACGTTACTGTTATATGGGCTTCACCCAGCTTGTAGTGAAGCCTCGATCGTGTATTGGTGGTCAATGATTGGGTCGTGATTGATGTGGAGGTTCTGGAGGGTTTGGGTTCGAGCAATCATAACTCTGTTTGCTTCGCCATTTTAATTATGGGTCTCTTCTCGTGGTTCCTGGGCGACATCTGATAAACTAAATCTGGATTATGTTGCCCTCCATCGTGAATTGGGTGGTGTTAATTGGTTAACATTTTTCGGGAAATCGTGGATACAAATGAGATGGGGGTGAAATTTAACGCCTTTGTAACTTTGGTTACCAGGCGGTACTCATTCAGGTGCCCAGCTCGTAAAGCCGGTATGGTATGCTATACAAAACGCATTACTAAACTATACTATACATTACTATACCTAAACTAATTACGAAAAAATGCACAATTTGGCATAATCTTAGAAAATACGATGACCATACCAGTAAATTGCCATATAGAATGTTGTCGAACGAAATACCCAAATTTTTACTAAATAGTGCGATTGAGAGGGAACACAAGGTGATTTGTGAGGAGAAATCCGGTTGCCCCTTTTCCATCATTTTAAACTTAAAACGAGTACTGCACATGACATTCCACCCCTTACTATGATTAGTGTGTTACAAACTGATGACAGGATCAAGGCAGGACTGCTAAACATGCTTACCGGATGTTTTAATCTTGAACAGTTTCCGAGCGATAGTTGCCAATACCAACCCGACACCACAAAAATATCGGCAACCGTTCCGATCCAGTATCGGTATCTATGCCACCTTAGAATTTACCACTAGAGGAATGGCTGTAAGTTTTATACGCACAGTAATAATTATCTTAGTGTATATAAAATTTAAACTGTGGTACATGTAAAGCCGCACTTTCCTGTAAACCAAACATAAAACTTTTAACTGGCTAATGTGCTACAACTGCATCAATTTATACATCAGTTTGAGCTTCATAGGTTAAAAGGGTTCTGCTGTTCCTTCTTATTGCTGTCTGTCCCATAGTGTTAACTGTTTATGGTGTTTTACATTTGCCACAAAAGCATTTTCATCTTTGCTAGCTGTTGCTGAAACTTGTTACTGCGTGTAAAATGATTGGGGGCACATTTTTAGACGTTTTTTTTTTTTCAGATTTTAAAAACTGGTTTGCAGTCAAGTCCAAGTGATTCTCAATGTTCTAGTAGTGGCACCGACCATGTTGTTAGTAATCCTAGCAGCTCAAGTATTAGAAGTAGCAGTAGTAGCAGCAGCAGTAGTAGTTTTAAACTTCCTTTCCTAAGTAAAAGCAATCACAATAGTCCTAGTAAATCTTGAACATCGTTGACCTCTTCGTCTTCGATCTCATTTTCAAACTGTTTCCAATTTCCATCACACAGTCTCATGTTACGAGAACCTTTCATCCTACTTCAGAAGCATCATACTGTACTTGCCATTTTGTAACCATTTTTTTATACAAAGATTTATTGAATTTGTTTTACTGATGAAGTTTTGCATTTTTGAATGTTCCATCCGTTTGAATTAGATGCTGACGATGTAAAGTACAAAATGTGGTCAACCATTCCTTCCAGTAACGTGTGTCGTACTATACAATAAAATCCAACAACATTATTGCTTGGAAGTAACGAGAAGCGTTTCTCACTTTTTGTGATTTAGTATTACATCAGCTTTTTAATTAATGTTTTGTTTTCTTAATTCTAAATTTTCGACTTTGTAAGTGTCATCACAGTTATAAAAAAAAAAGAGAAAAATCAGGATTGAAAAAAATTGGGGCTGCACCGTTAACATATTTGCCGAGTTTTAGAAGTATTGGAATTCCGTAGTACTGCAGAATCTCCATTATCCAAACTAATTTGGACCGAGGGTTTTCTACAATGGCGGATTAAGCCCCTGGTGTGCAAACGACAAAGTCCTTAAAGCCACGAGATCTCTTTGAGCCCCCTAAAATAATTTAAAACAAAAGTATTTTTAGGAGACATTTTTTTGTCTCTTCAGTGTTTTAGTGCTGCTACCGAGCTACCTCATGCAGTGTACAACACGTGATAATTATTTTATTTTACTTTTTTGAGTTTTGACCGAAGACTCTTTAGTCTGAGCATGGATGACCTGCCCGTCTGTCATACCAACCTTGGTTGTTAGCATAATGATGTTGATCCAATTTATACGCTAAACAAAGGAATACATTTTTTTTTTATTTGGCTCAGCTTTAATGATGAGGTATTGTGCTTTATTCTTTGAGAAGACTGCAAGGACATCGTGTTTTGATATGCTACTAGAAACAGAAATAAAGCAAGCTCATTTATTTTCCGTTGTCTGAATAGAGCAAATTACTGAATACTTTCCAGAAAGGGTATCCAGATAATGGAAAGTTCTCCTGTACCTTGTCCATGTCTTTTGTCCTTCTTAGCAGACTCTCTGTATGAGCATACTTTAGAGATTTGATGCGCTATCAGCCCATAGTGCCAGAATACTGTCAAATTTTTCGGTTAAAAAAACTCCTTACCAGGATTATTTGATACCATTTTAAAGTTTGAAACTTGTTTGTAATCGCATGCACAGCTAATGCAAACAGTAAACTCATCAGCTGCAGGCATTAGTTTTACATGTGATTACAAATAATTAAGAATTGATTGATATTGACACTGTGGTAACTGCATGAGAACAGTATGGATTACCTTACCGGCAGCAAACTACGCTCAAAATTTGTACAGTATTTACTAAGGCTGCACCGATCCCAACTTTACCGATCCAATGCCGAGACAGATCCGGTTTTTGAAATTTTGCCGATACCGGTACCCAAAATTATATCCCCAATTTTTCATCAACGGTGATTTTTTCTGCAAAATCCAATAATTATTAAAATAAAAATTGTTAAATAGTAACCTAGTATCGGTATCGGTGTAGCCTTAGTATTTACTGCCTTAGTATGTAACGGCCTGCATCTCCCTGGTTCACACCGCAATTTTACTACTGACCTTACTTTTCGGAGTGATAATGTACGTATCATCCTGTTAAATTTGTTGCCTCCCAAGACCTTCACAAATAGATAAGTTTATAAACTGTAACTTCTCAGAAAGCAAGACAATAAGGTTGATAGAAACAATTATGTAGCTTACATCTGAAACGTCAAAAGAATTATAGTACTAAATATGTAAAAATGATGTATTGGTGCAGCCCTGGAAAACGGAATTCCAAAAGTCGACAACCCTGCTTTTCCACAACTGTAGTCAGCATCTGTCTCCAAGTGACTTAATTATGTAGCTCAACCTTTTTCATATTTGTATCAGTATTGGATCGTATTGGTTTTTCAAATAATTTCTCCAAATACCATAATTTTTCACGTGTAACCCACCTCTTCGATAACTTGCACGATTATAAACTAAGCTCTGTGTGTAAATGAACTCTGGTGTAGCCCCACGCCTCATATATCCTGCGGAATATCTAACTGCTAACGAAATTTGAACGTCACTAGTAACTGAAACCATGCTGTAGCCCTCCATCAAAATTATTATATGGCAATCCAGAGTACACTAAAATCAGTTTTGTCTTATTACACTACATATGTCTTGATATTGGGCACTAAATTTAAGGCTGAACTATTGGTAAATGACCAGCAGCAATCGTGTTTGTCTGAGAATAGCGCTATTTCTGAACACACGCTCCAAATCGGCTTATCAGTTGGACGCTCTAGCAACACGAAGTTCAACTCGCCAGAGATGAGTAAGCGATCAGTGCACCGCTCCAGCCACAAAATGGGCACAGGATGAAAGTGTGCTATTCATAACAAGTTGATTTTGAATTTGTTGTATATGGAAATGTTAACAAATAAAATGGTTGAAATCTTCAAAAAAGACCTACAAGTTTTCAAGGATTATTACAAAAGCTGCACAAAAGAAAGTAAACATCGTTTGTTACAACTGAAAAAATTACCACTAACATGGATTTTCACGTGATCTGTCACTGCAGCTTTATATCGTAGTATTTCATTAAATTTAAAATGCTGTATGGTGATCATCAACAAACAAAAGGCTATTTGCATTAATAGTAGGTAAACTTTTAGGCATATTGATAAATTTTCCTTTCTTTGTTGCAGCATGAAAAAAAAACCACGGGTCCGATATTTTTAAAGAAAAAAGTCTTAGACGTGTGAACTTATGGTATTGGTAGATTTTTACATTATAATACACCAATTAAATTATTTGTCAGAGATTTCAGATGCTGATAATTGTAAGTCGGTAGCTGAAAAATTCACAAAGTCTTATAACGCACAATCTCACAAATTTTCGACAGTTCAACCAGAGGATGATTGAAAAACGTCTCCCAACTATCTTCTTCAGGCTAAGTTCAAAGTATTTCGGAGCTTTGGGTTACAACCGACTTGCTGTTGTCTTTTGAAACATGCGGCTTTCGTTGCCTTCTATATAATCGATGTGACCCAAAGCACTGAACTACTTCAAACTTAGCCTGCAGAAGACAGTACGGAGACGTTTTTCCATCATCCGCCGGTTGACCTGTTGAAAATTTGCGAAATTGGACTAATTTCAGCGATGCGAGATTGTGCGTTATTAGATGTAGTGAATTTATTTAGTTTTTGAATTCCCGTACTCTCACAGCATCATGTGTTTACGTATTATGTCGGTAGCTTTAAAATCATTTCCGAGTTATTTGGCAAAAACCGCAAATCGGTCCCCAAAAAGCTTTAGGCAAATCAGTCAGCCAGTAGGCTATTGTTGGTTAAGCAGTCACTTGCAGCTTCTTAACGTTAAGATAAACACCCTGGTGACCTTTCACTTAGGAAGAGGAAAGTACTTAACGAACCAAACTTTTTCCTTTTGCGGTCAATGTGACAAACTCAATAATTGGAAAACACAGTTTACCGTACTGCTCAGGTGTCCTATGTGTTTATTGCAGGATTTGCATTGCACAGACAAGTGAAAATGCGAAGGGAGTATTTTTATTTTGACCAACAAAGAGTATTAAAATTGTCATAAACTTAATCCATCTGTGTGAATATTTACGTCGAGCATTTGCCATGTATATAACATTTTTGTAGATATGAAGCCCTGTTTATATTTATTACGTAAATAAATACACGTGACAGCAAAATTTGATGGTTCACATAATAAAAGGTTATTTTATTACATTTTATTATACAATTATATCTACAATCACTTGTAATATTGCGCAACAGTACTTGAAATATACTAAGGTGCTAAAAGTGGCTTGGTTGTTCTTCTTTCATGAGATTTCACGCAAACATTAAAGACTTCCCCATCTTAAGATATGAAATAAAAATAAGAACTATGCTCTTGTACAGATGATGTGTGCGCACTGAATAGGGCAGAAAAGAACGAGTTATAACTAGTAAGTAGTAAAATACATTATCTGGAGTATGTAAAGTTCCGTAGGAACGAGAAATGGCGAACTCTTTACCTGAGTTAGTTGTTTACTCTTTCCAAGTTAGGCAACAATCATCACAACAAACATCACATCAATTCAATTGTCGAGGTTGTAAACCATTGTAGCGCCATGCCATAGCGTCAGTGTCTAATACCCTAAGCATAGTTGAGCACATTTCAGCTGCTTGAGGAAAATACTGCGGTACAAAAGCTTAAATTGTGTTGAAATCAAGAGCAATGACCCACCTGACAAAATTAACTTGTGTACGAATGCTAGCTAAGCTGCTTTCAATGCAAAATCTGACCCTCAATAACGTTGAAAATGTGTTACTAGCTAGCTAGCTCATCCCCATGTTAATTTCCATAGGGTGATTACTCATCGATACAGAGAGCCTGTAACGGGAAGGCTTCCAGCTATGAAATTGGACGAATGGCTGCAGTACAATACGAACTGCGCACCTTTTATGGTTTGGAGCCTTTGGGTGTAACGGGGAAGGCGTGGGAGAGTGCGTAACAACGAAAATATTGTTATGACCATTGTTAGTATTGTCGGCTTCGTGTCTCATTGGACGGCCGAAAGTTCGGACAATGACAACGTGCATACTGACGTGCGTGCCTAGACACGCACTAGTGTAGCACGATAAAGCTAAACACCATTGCCAAAGAAATTGTATTCATGTCCAATTCACGAAAAATAAACCAACTGTAAAAACAAAGCCAAAAACTGGTAAAGAGGCCACCAAGTTGAGAGTGGTTCGGCCCTTCAATGGAGTGATATCAATACACCAAAAGTAACGAAATAAAACAGGTTACAACAAAATTGAACCAAACCAAAAACCTATAAAGACGTTACTAAGTTGAGAATGGTTCGGCCTCTAGGCAAAAGGTAGTAGTAAAGTATTGAAAACCAATTTCTTGTTGACGTGCCACTTTACGGCACGGTAGTGGGAGTTGAGTCTAATACACAATTTTTAAAAAGGACTGATATATCAAAAACCAAAACTGGTAAAAGGGGCCGCCAAGTTCCGAATGGTTCGCCCCTTCAACGGAGTGATATCAACACACCAAAACATTCGCCAACTTAATCGCACCGAATAATACTTTTGGACGTTAAATGAAAACTTGAACATTGCTACCGAAAGTAGCAATATTCTAGTTTTCATTTAACCTTTGAACTATTAAGCGGTGTGAATAACTTGCCGATGTTTTGGTGTGTTGACATCACTCCTTTGATGGGCCAAACCATTCGGAACTTGGCGACCCCGTTTACCAGTTTTGGTTTTTGATATGATATATTCAACCGTTTGATGTATCGCATGCTTGTCCCAATCTTTCCAGTATATTGTAAGTAATTAGTTTTCCCTTTTTTAAACTCGCACTGGCATTGGAGCTCCTCCGACCTATACAGTAGCCAATATCCCGACAAACGCACCAATTTTACCATACACGCCAGTAAATTTGATTTTTGCTAAACAATTTGGCTCTAAAATTGTTATAATTTTACGCTTATTTGGGTAAACTCACTGCTGACAACACCTCAAGAAGGTCAGGGTTGAACTTTGTAAGGCAGCGGACATGGTGTTGTATACCTTTAGTTTTGGTGAGGAGTGGTGCAAGCCAATAATACATAAAATACACATTAAGAAACGAGCTTAAACAACTGGAAAACGAAAGTGTTTACATTTGGTCAAAATGTTCTTTACACAAATTACAGCTGGGAGCTTCGACAATGTCACGTGGTAGGTTGTTCCAGGCATGCACAGCATGATTGGGGAAAAAAAGTATGGTACTTCCCTACGTCAAGTCTTGCTAAGTGCTTTTGTAGTTTGTCTGCAGCCTCCGGTTCCAATGAGTCGGGCAGCATGAAGAAATCACTAAGATTGGCACCTTCAAGGTTATGCACAATCTTAAAAACCTGCAGCAAGTCTCCCCTGTGTCTGCGCTCAACAAGGGTAGTTAGATTTAGTTTTTCTTGAGTCTCGTACGAGTAAGAGAACGCCGTGACGGCAAGAGGTGAGATGCTCATTGTGTTCAAGAATGCTAGAGTCCGCCCTCAAATTCGAATGACGGAGGATGTAGATGGTGTAGAGTGTACGCAAAGTTTCAAAAGCTAAATACGATAAGTGATTTCAAATTTGACCGAGAACAGAGTTAGTTTCTAGTTGCTGCCGTTTTAGCATTCTTCTTCTCGAATGTTGTTTCCCTTTCGAAGAAACATATAGGCCTATACTTACCAGCTCGGTATCCCAATTGCGCATACGTCAATCGCACCACTCCTATACAAGCGTCTCTGCACGACCGTGTTTAATTTTTCTTCTCTAGGCATCTGCAACGTGTGGACATTTTTTGATTTTTCCCGCCTTCTATGCCTTTGTCGACTTGGATTCCAGCCTGTTGCTCTGCATTTCGCCATTCGACAATTGTTGCGTCTACAGTGACAGTGATGACTAGGACCAAGGCAACTTCAAAGGATAAAGCTTCTCGAAAGGCCTCCCCACCGACCAATCCGGTGCCAGTTCCTTCTATCGTTGGCCTTCTGTCTCCACATGAAGGGTCGTCGGACCTACCCGCGGCCTGTCGTCTTTTGCCGGCGCATCATCTGTCGCCTGCTGACTCTCCACTGCGTCGGTCGCCCACGCTTCCTTTCAGCTCCCACTGGCCCGACGGGTGACACTGCTGCTGCTTCTCCCGTCCCATGTGGTCAAACTGTGACCACCACTCCAGATGGAGCTTCGTATAGTCAGGAACCTCCACCAAGTTAAAACATCAAGTCAAGTCTCGACAAAACGACAGAGCTCCTGCCCACGTTACTGTCGTTCTTCTGGATCTGTTGTCTAGCTGCTCTTGTCGATCGCAAGGATCATCTTTCGCTCAGCCTTCTGCTCCGACCAGCGAGCCTCTCTCTGGACCAAGTCCATTTGCTCATGGATTGAGCCATGGAACTCATTCCTTCCTGTACAAGTAGCAATCATCTCGACCTGTGGCCACTTCCTTGCATAATGAGTCCTACACCTGGGATTGGGTTAGGGCTACTTTTTCAGGAGAACTTCTCTGAAAGCGATATCGCTTCCCCCATCTGTCGTCCAGCCTTCTTCCAGCGTCATCACGGCATTCGGTCCGGCGACAGTTCTCGTCTTGGATCTTCCATCATGCTGTCTGGCGTTCGTCACCCCGGAAACCCGCATTCACAGCCTTGAACTTCTCGTCCATCCCAGTTTCTTCCCAATGACAGTGACATCGACGTCAATTCTGCACCAGCAGCAGCGGCACGGCAGTTCCACTTTTCTTCCTCTTCGGTCCTTCCACCTATCACTCCAGATGACCCCTTACATGATCAGGACATCGACTCTCGCCACACTCATTTTGCCTCGACATACGAAGGTGAGGAAGACCCCTGTGGTATTCCATTATCTGACCTCTTAAAACGGTTGAAGACCTCATTCCCGGCTGTTTCTTATACAAGCCGTCCTCTCCAGACTCAGAATCCGTCAAGAACAGGGCACTTTCCACCGGTTTTGGCTTCGACCTTCTTAACTAAACTGCACAACGACGTTTTGTACTGCGGCAACTACCGCACTCCTTACCATACTTCTTGGTAAGGGGGACACTCTTGAACTCGACAAACCACTTCGACTCAGCCAGGAAGCTTGGTTCTTTCGGTGACAGTGCAGCCCACCAACAGAATTTTGACACATACCTGCAATCGGAATTTTTAACCACTGAACAAAGATGGACTTCGGGACTGCCTTGCTGGTCCCAAAGTTTCAGTCCCCTCTTTGGTCCTACGGGACAACCGGATTCTGCGATAACGACTACGAGCCGCGTCACAAGCCGACGTTCTCAATACTGCCGCTAACGCTTTATGTGAAAAGCTGTCGTCTGACGTTAACAGCCTCAGAATCCAGTGCCTGTCTATTCTCATAAACCAGGTCTTTAAGTAAGCCTATTTTGCCACCTTTCATGCCATGAATTGGTTCACTGAAGTTCTTTTTAACTAGACTTTTCTCCTTCATGACATTGCTCTCGATTCTGCTCTGAACCTCAACGATTCCACTAGACAGGCATTTCGCAATCAGCTGATTCACGAGTCTTGACACTCTTTTTCGCAGACTCATTCCAAAGCTATCGCCACATTTAAATGTGGCCCGGAAACCAAAATAAGCTAGAACAAGTTAACGAGAACTACATGGCTACGAGGACACCAGCAGGCCAGTTTAAAACAATCGGTCCTTTCGATACGGATCATCCAATCGAGGAAAGAGACGAAATAACAACCACAGTCGGTACTCCTCCCCAGAGGCTCGATAAAAGCCTCCCGCCAAACCTTGACGCCAGATTTCTTTCATCTCTTCCTGTCGGCGGCTACCTTCATTATTCCTGCTGGCTTGGTTACTGTTAACGTCCAGCCGGCAGGTTGTGTCCATCATCAGTTGCGGC
>JAHWFP010238126.1:28576-39244 GCA_023313725.1 Lithobius niger | reverse complement strand
GTTACTGCTAATTTTTTATATTCAAATTGACTTTCTTAAAACTGTTAAGCTATTTATTAAACACACCCCCAATTGCCTTTTTCGAACCTGTCAATTGGCTGTGATGAGTACTAAATGTACCATTTAATGGGTTCTTTACTGTTTAAACATTAAATTTAATATTTTATTTCTTTGCACTCAAAGAAAAAAAAAAGGGCTTAATTTTCCAGTTGTTGCCCCCTTTAGGCTCGCAGTGCTCATGTAGCCTAACACTTTTTTTTTTCAGTTTACGCACACTTCTAAGGCGGCGCTAATGCAATAGAAACAAAAAATTATTATTACACAATAGCAAAGGGAAAGGCAACTGAACAATTTCAAACCCCTACATCCGCATTTTCACGTCACCGAACTGTTGCGTTGCGTTACGTTACGGTGACTTACGGAGATACATTTCCAGTCCTACTTGTCTCTAGCTGGGAGTTCATGGCCTACAACCAGCCACAGACATAGTACCAAATACCTTGACGCTACTACGTATAGCCTGAAGTAGTCCCCGTCGAATTCCCGGCCGGTGAATCCTGGTTACCGTCCTTCAGCATACAAGCATCGTTGACAAGGGTTTCTTTGGCTGGAAATTTTGCCTTTGTAGTCTAAATAAATAAACTACTGACCGTCCTACGTCGCTATTACAATGTTGTTTGGTTACTGCAGAAACCTAAACGCACGTAACGGAGGTTTGACCTCCTACCCAATGCGTGTGTTCATTAACGAGCCATTAATGAGTAGGAGTTTGAATGGCACAGAATCAAACACTGGTGTACCACCATTGCTTGCTTATATACTCTTTTATTAACAACAGAGGACGCCATCACAACGATGGCTACAATAAGCCTTACAACAGTGGCTCCCCCAATAAGGAGGGAGCATAACACTTAAACTGGGAGTGGAGAGGTGTGGTTCCATAAGGAGAGCACGCCGCCAGAATTCCCAGACACTCCGTAAGTAAAGTTTATGATGCGGGTTTTTTTTCAAGTTTTCGCAACACCACTATTCTTGACGAAAAAGCTAGATATTTGGGAGAGCAAACATTAGACTGACGGGTTGACTTCAGGGTTGAATTAGGTTTAGGGAAAAGGCTAAAGTTAGGTTTGGGAAGGCTTAACTGGCGTAAAAACCCTAACTAAAAGAGGCAGGAATCAGGCCTACTAAAGGCTTAGGCAGACCCAAAATTCCCCTAACCAAGGACCAAGCAGGGGTCGAGGAGGACCACCCGGGTGGCTGGCCCGAAGGCTTTCTGATTTTGCATGCTGACTCCCTTGCTTAAATACGTTTTGGTTGCTCCTGGCAACCGCGAAATAACAAGGTATTTTGGGTAATCGAAACTTCTAGCATGTTCCAGAGGCAGGAACCGGAAAGGAAATTACAATACATAGATAATTCAAACCATGGCAGATTTAACAGATAAAAGACTTATTTGGCCATAGGCCCCAGCAAACATTGGCTAGCAAGATTCGCAACATACTCCACCACCCACAGGAAGATGAAAGCCATCTTGCGAATCTTGTTACAAGAGTACACACTCGAACCATAAAAGTTTTATTGAAAATCATGTCTGTAAACTAAAACAACAGTTTGTCTTGACACATGGAAATGAAAGAAAGGAAAAAAATGACTGCCTTAAGGTGACTGCCTTTTCTAACGTAAGAAAGGGCATATGCGACCTTTGAACAGGCGGGACAAAGATCATGAAAGAGGCGTCCACAGACGAAATACGATATGTGCCCTAAGGCGGCTTAAAAGAAAGATGCACCCTGAGGCGACTTGGAAGAAAGCATTCCCAATCCCACCGCAGTGAAAATTGGCCAACTACAACTAAGTTTGTAGCCGATGAAAGTGAAAAACTGAAAACGGATATATATCAGACTTTTAAAAAAACAGACATTAGCAGACTTTGAAAACAGACATTAGCAGACTTGAAAACCGACTTTGGAAACAGACATCTACAGCTTTAAAAAAAAACAGACGTTAGACTTCGAAAGCAAACCTGAAGCCGACTTTGGAAACAGACATCTACAGCTTCAATTAAAAGGCACTGCATTAGCGCTTTGGAAGCAGACATTTACCAGTAGAAACAGACATTTGCTAAAGGTCTTCCCAAAACCACAGACAAAATTCAAAAGACCAAAAACCCCAAGCCAAGTTTCGAATTAAAACTGACTACTTAGAAAATGCTGAAATGGTTTGATTAGTTGGGTCATTAAGTTGATTTTTCGAACAGGCAGAAAAGAAAATAAGATTTTTGGATTACGTAAATAGCCGAAAGAATTAAGTTGATTCTGGGAAAAAAAACCCTTTGGGAAAAAAAACCGTTGTCGAAGAAAAATTGCTTCTAACGAGCAAACATTAAAGTTAATACTTGGACAGAAATTGACTTAGACCTGATACCCCTTTTTAGTAAAGTGACAACAATTAACTTTTATAGTTATACTGGAATTTGAATTAAAAAATGCTGGAGACAAAAAAGTATTGTTTCCACTCAATAGGCCCCAAAATGCCCAAGAAGCCTAAAAAATAGGCCTAAAACCAAATAGGCCTAAAAATAGGCTTAACGTCAAGAACCCGAAAAACGAACTCCCAAGGTCGAAATACACCCCCCTATTAAATTTGAAGAGGATCGGACGACGTTAGGCTTAACTCGTGATGTAGGCCTAATAAAACAATAGGGTTAAGGCCCGGGCTTAGCCATTGCACTGCTTACCCACATTTCACCTTAAGTCCAAAAAAATCTATTATAGGAACCTAACCCTTTATCATCCCCGAATTACAAGTCCCCTGACCCTGAGCAACAAGAATTAAAGGAACCCAAAAGCATTCCCCCTTTCTGACGTAATACCCTTCTGACTTGGAAAGGTTTTAATTCTTTTTTTTTTCAGCGAATCAGATCAAATTTAAGGGACCCTAACAATTTCCACTGCTTAGCAAAAAAAAAATTCTAAAATCTGACATTTCCACCACTACTGACATTGCTATTTTTTTTGTTGCTATAACTGACTTTAATTAAGGATCCCTAATTTAATTCACCGAAAAAGAAGCATCAAAAGGGAACCCAAGCAGCGTTCCTAACTGGGTTTCGGCACCATGACGAAAAAGCTAGATAATTGGGAGAGCGAACATTAGACCGACTTTAGACTTCAGGGTTTAGGGAAGAGGCCTAAGTTAGGTTTGGGAAGGCTTAACTGGCGTAAAAACCCTAACTAAAGAAGGCAGAAATCAGGCCTACTAAAGGCTTAGGTAGCCCAAAAATTCCCCTTACCAAGGACCTAGCAGGGGTCGAGGAGGACCAGCCGGGTGGCTGGCCCGAAGGCTTTCTGATTTTGCATGCTGACTCCCTTGCTTAAATACGTTTTGGTTGCCCCTGGCAACCGCGAAATAACAAGGTATTTTGGGTAATCGAAACTTCTAGCATGTTCCAGAGGCAGGAACCGGAAAGGAAATTACAATACATAGATAATTCAAACCATGGCAGGTTTAACAGATAAAAGACTTATTTGGCCATAGGCCCCAGCAAACATTGGCTAGCTAGCAAGATTCGCAACAATTCTGTGTAACACGCGAGTAACTGAAACACTGCCCCTGATCATTTCTGGTTGCTTCCCTGCAGTTCTCCTCCCAGTCATGAGACTTTGGAGGAAAGATAGCCTAATTAATTAGTTATCTTTCCTTCAAGCACGAGACTGATCAAATTGAGGGCAAATTCAGCCCTAAGATCCCCTAAATCGAGGGAGAAAAAATGAAAATGCAGTATGTCGTTTTCAAATGTGGAAGCTTTTCTCCATTAATGCCTCAAATTGTTTTGGACAAAACTGAGTAAAAGGTTTCATCGTTTAACACTTCTTTTTTAAAAGCATTTGCTGCTTTAAAATATGGAAATTTTTTGCAATAATACCTCGAGGTCTAGTCGTCTTGGATAAAACTAAGAAAAAGATTTCTCTATTTTTCACCTTTCGATAGCCCATTTAAAAAAAAATTGTTTCCCTCCGTCAGGGGCACACAACTTTTCATCGTCATTCATTATAGCCTAAAAGTCTAAACTGAACTCTATTACTTTAGTTTGTAAAGAAAAATTTAAAAAAAAATCATGATTTAGTCACTAAACCTGCGTGTTTTTCTGAAACCTGCCATCTTGAAGAACGAATAAAAAAAAATCACGAAAATATCCTTGACAATTTGTTGCAAATGTGCTCAGAGTAACAGGCACTAAAAATAGTGTAAAATAAGCTCTGCCTCGGACATCGCTGGGGGAGCTTACAGCGCTCCCACAGACCCCCTAGCTAGGCTTTCCGTACCCTCACAAAGCAAAATCGTATGATGAGTTGGCAAAATAGGTGCCCTGAATATTTGTAACAGGGTAGGAGGGAGGGCCTTTAGGAGGCCAGTCGGACACTGTGAGGATGTCTTCTTGGTTAGAATCCATTTCAAAGCGAAGTTATAAGTCACCAGGAGAAATTTGTCGCTGTGCGGTAAGTCTCCCAATGTTCGATCTCTTCGATGGCTGCGAGTGCTTTGAGCTCGAAGATGGGGTATTTTGTTTCTCGGTCTTTGAGCATTCGCCTGAAAAAAAATCGATGACTTGGTTTCACCGTTAATATTCTGGGTCAGCATGGCCCCGAGACCTTCCGTTGATGTATCTGATTCGATGATGAATTGTTACAAGAAGTCTGGCAAGGATTGGCTGCCTGGAACACTTCGTCCGTCCGTGGCATCGTGTAATTGTCGGTCTCGATCCAAGAGTTAAGATATCGGTAGTCGAGAACAGGCCTAAATCTCCCTCCGTTCTTCTTTCTTTTAAGGAAGAATGGTGATCTCCATTGGCTGTCGGATGGCTCAATTCTTCCAGATGCTAGGAGTTTGTCTACCATCTTGTTTATTTTTTTTTTGATTGCTGGCGAGGTGGAGTAAACTCGTTGCGACATCGGCTTTGCTTCTGGGTTGAGCTTGGGAAATGAATGTCGGATGTCACCGTCAAAGTTTCCGAAGCAGTTCACATGGTCTACGTGCAGTTTCACCTTCTGTGCGTAGTCTCTGCCTAGGATGCAGCTGATCGCCAGGTTGTCGACAACGTTGAACTCTGGCGTCAAGTGTCTGCCGTGCGTGACGATGGCAATTCTGATTGTGTCTACTGGTTCGTTGCCTGGTTCGCTGTTGGCGAGTGTTGGTGGAGTGCTGCGAATGGTTGAAGGTCTTCCATGGCGTGCGGGTTGAGGGGGACTAGCCAGTCGGTTTGGATGTAGCTGGATGTTGGCCCTGAGTCAAGTCCCACGTTGAAACCTTTGCTGTAGGCTACTACGTGCATGGATTGCATGTCATTGGACGGTCTGATGTGCATAGTTTGTGATGGTGGTCTTTGTCCTCTTGGTCTTCGCGGTGCGATGCAGAGTGAAGAAATGTGCCCAATTTTGTCTTAGTTATAGCACGTGACGTTTCTATGCCATGGTTTTGGACTTGGAGGATTTCTTCGAGTCGTTCCGGTCATTTGAGTCTGTGGCTCCAATTGTTGCAGAGAAACGGCAGGTGCGGCTGGGAGAGTTGGTTAGGGATGCGATTCTTGACTCAGAACCGAATCATCAGAACTGAAGCATAAGTCAACTGACTTATCGTGTTTGAACTGTCGGACGTGGGATGATGTGTTGCTGAAGATATTAGTGCTGGTGCGGTGGCGGCGCTCCTATTCGTTGCTGGTGCTTGTTGCTGCCGATTCGGGATGCTCTGTTGAGACTGCTGGCTTGGGTGTTGGTTTTTGCCATCTTGACTGGTCATCGGCAATACACATGTTAATGTCATTTGGCTTTCGTAGCTGGTCGCCATTTGCTTGTAGTTTGATTTTTGGTCTTCAGTTTTCTCTGGGAATCGCATGAAGGTTCTTGATGCATTCAGGAAGAGCTTCTGGCGAATGAAGGTTCATGGTAGCTAAGTACCATCTGTACTTGTTTTTCTTTTGTGCAATGATCAGATCAGTTTCTGATTTTATGTCTATTTTGTTTTGCAATTAGCGAATTCGACGCAGCATTCTGTGTGTAAAATCAGCTGGCGGTTCCATAATTATGTTGTTGACGAGCATTATAGATTTGTGCTAGTCTTTCCTGTTCTGAGATGAGTTTTTTAAAATTGGCGCGGATGGCTTCTTTCATCTCTTGCCAGTTGGAGGGTTTCGCGACAAGTGTTTTCCACCAGTATAGTATTTACCTCTAAATTGCTTTGGATTAGCGCTTGAAACTCATTTGGTGGTGGTATGCTACCTGTAAGTTTTCCACTCATGGAATGTTTCCACTCGCTGAGGTTCGAGTCGTCATGCAGCGGTAAGAGCTAGAATATGTGTGACGTGATTGCACTGCTGAGTTGTGCGATCCATGGAGGCGGTGTGTAATACATGTAGGCATAGTGGCATACATTTCATTGGAGATGTGGTTGGATGCATTCATGGTGGGTGTCATGTTTTGCGGTCCATTTCCACTGGTTTGCAATCTTTGTTGCTTGCTTTCACTTGCGGTAGTGCATTCATTACGAATTTCTACATTTGATTGTTGGTTCTGGAGCATTTCTTGGTTTTGATTCTGCTGACATGGGTGCATGTTTAGTGCATGTTCGTTTGCACTTGGTTTGGTTGTTGTTGTCAAATCGAGACCGTATTGTTTTTGCATAGGTTAGGGGTGTTCATTTCTTGTAGTTTCACCTTCTCGTGATTGCTTTCATGGATCTGTTTTGGTCTGGTTTGCCATTCACCAGTGTGAAAAAAGAATTTCTGGTTACATGAGGTGCTAACTTGTTTGGATTCTGATTGTTGGGCGTGCTGTGCAGTTGTTCTTTAAATTGCACGACACTCCATATTACATTTGCTCAGCTGCCCTTTGGTTTACTTTTTGTGTTTCTAAAGCAGTGTACTTGTTTGTTATTGAAATGCTGTTCCATTTGTTTGGCTTTAATTTCACTTTCATTTTGCTCCTTGGTAGCGTATGCTTTCGTGTCGATGCGTTCTGTTCGGTTGGTGCTGCCATCTAGCGGCTGCGATTGGAGATACGGCACTGGGGGGTGCTTTCGAGCGGTGCTACCCACTTGCCTATTTTGATCGTTGGCAGTCGGTATTTTATTGAAACTGGATAGGTCACAGTAGATCGACAAAACCATCATCAATGTCTACATTGAACCTTAGTTGCTTAGTGTTTTCGTTTGTTTTTAATGGCGAGTACACGTCTGAATGTCGAAATTTCTTTCTGCAAAATTGGTCAGATCCAAGATGGAGTCGTTTTGGATACGATCAGTATTGGTTTGTCTTTCGGGTCCCCACAAGTGTTTACACGGCGCCATGTTGTTGAGATGTCACTTCATTCATAGCGTTTGTGGGAGCTCACCAGGGTTGTGAATTGGTGCGCTTCCACTTTGTTTACCGAGCGGTGATTCAGTTCGCACACTCGTTTTGACATGCACATGCACAAGAAAATAGTTCCCCTGTTTGGTTCTTGATTTTAATGTTTCTGGATTGCCAAAATTGTCGAAAATGCTTGGAATTAGTTCGTATTCTGATCATTTAACACTACTGATAAAAGTTAGAACATTTTGCATTTTTGATCTTGATTTTTGAAGAAGAAATTTTTGCATGCATGATACATTCTTTTCGGCCAAATTACGTTAGTTTCAGCTTGCCGATTCATTCAAAACAAGTTAAATTCGAGTGTTTTTCACTTTGATCATTGTTCATTGTACGTTTTGGAAGTACTTAGTAACAGTTGATTGGGTCGATCTCACCTATGAATTTGTTGGCCGGGTATTTCATTGGTTGTTGGATGTTTGCTGGTCTCACCTGGTGGTTTTTTTTCCCTTTTGGAGGGCCCCTCGTCATAATTTTGTCTATTTCAGGGTTACAAGTCAGACGGTTGGGTGCCAACTCTTGCTGGGATGCGACGGGTTGCCCATGGCCGACAATCCCAGACAAACACGAAAAAATCGAAAGACAAACCTTTGCAATGAAAGTGATTTACTGACGAACATACGTAAATGCGACTTACATTGAAGGAGACCATCTTTTTCTCTCTGTGTGTCATCAGGTGGCACGCGAGCCCTCGAACTGGACAAGGTCAACCGTGTGAGAGTGTGCGTGCTGGGAAGCCTCTGTATCTTCACATGGTCAATCAAAATGACACAACATCGCGTGGTACAATGCGCTTATACCGTTCACAATATGTTGTACGGTAGAAGACAAGATGCTGACAGGGTTTGGATTGACTTAATTAAATGATAACGTTTTGTGAATTTATCAACCGTTTCACTTGATTTCGTCGCTCGGGTAGAACCTGACGCGAACTTCTGCAAAGTGGGCAGCAGGAGCACCATAGTCTCAATTGATTATTTCTCCCATGACGTTTCTTCAGGGCAGAGAACTAATGGCTTACGTGACTCACATCGAAAACATCACGGCTCTTGCACCATGTGAACACCCAAAGGCGATGTAAGTTTTCGGTGCCCATTCGTGCTCCATGTCATGATTTAAAAAAAAAAACACCATCCAAAGACGTAACCAGTAAAAGTTGAAGTTTATTGCCACCCACTTCATGTTTCTTCAAACGGATATAACGGAATATTCAATCCAATCCAGAGACGTATGAAGTGAAAATGCCAAATAAAGTGCAGGTTCGTGATCTAAGGGCACTTGCACCCTCATGGGCAGATGGCAGTGGGACGCCGTTAGGTTGTATTTTTCACAGCAAGTTCTTCGAACATAAAGTACACCTCTTTAGGTCTCCACCTAACCGATACTAAGTCATCATAGGTGCAACGACTTTGAATGAAAATTGCAGTGAAACAACATGTGACATCGGAACAGCAGAATTCTCTGGATAAACTAAACACCTTCGTTTCACACTACGCCGTAGAGGCCAGTGTTTCGGAAGGTGAGCAAACAAAGGGAAAAGTCACATGAGATGGCAGAGTGGGACTGGAGTCCAAAACTGATAGACGGCAGTTCATGAAATGAGTAACATTCTTGAAGTTCTGCCAA
The DNA here is from genome assembly GCA_023313725.1 of Lithobius niger. Taxonomy (NCBI): domain Eukaryota; kingdom Metazoa; phylum Arthropoda; class Chilopoda; order Lithobiomorpha; family Lithobiidae; genus Lithobius; species Lithobius niger. The sequence continues at coordinate 30,216 of JAHWFP010238126.1, read as the reverse complement.
AAATTATGCGGAACTTAACGTGAAACCTGTGAAGTTTGCACAATAAGCTTAGCCGGGTTCTTGCTGACACTCCGCCAATAGGACAAAGTAAGCACATACTGAAGGTTAGTATTTTACAGATGGTAAGATACAGAAATTTTAACACTGCTTAAAATTAGTTTTACAATCCTAAAATACTTACCTTCAGTAGAACCCACCCATCCTTCCCGCTTAAAGAACCGGCCTGTTTCAAAAGTGAGAATTAAAGGTTCGAAACGGTATGAGGAATAAGGCTGCTGTGCTTGCATTTGAAATTTAATGATTTTAAATTGATTTCGGGCGTTAAAAAGCAAATCGAGATGATTTAAGCACATGCTGAAGGTAAGTATTGTAGGCTAGTAAAAACTAATTTTAAGTAGTGTTAAAAAAAAATGTTTTTCTAGAAGCAAAGAAATCTGCGAAATTTTTTGCAGGGGAAAATAAAATGAGCATGCAGTTTCATTTACCGTAAATCGCATATCAAACATCCATTTATTGCTAACGCCCAGCCCCCTAAAATGCTTGTAGGTCAAAAACGTGATGTACTGTTGTTGATGCCCACCCTTTAAAAATCATCGATTTTCTGTGGAAAAATTAACTAAAATCTTCTTAAATTTAACAAAATCATTGTTTCATCCCCGTAAATCTTGGTGTTTCTGTGGAAAAATTAACTAAAAGCTTCATACATTTAACAAAATCAACTTTTAATCCAACACGATTCATGGGAGTGTTTGTAATCACAGAAATAGTCGGCAATGTTAGGCCTAGCGATCGATCATTGACATGCGTTATCTGGATTCGGTCTAGCAAAAACACAATGCCTTTATTCTCATTTATTCACAAATTTAGTTTATTAGATCATCCACCTTCCAATATCTAACTTAATTTAAAGTTAAAACTAATTTCTAACCATCACCAACCTTCAAAACAGACGTGATTTACAACCGGAAGCACGTGTGTTGACGCATTTTTCCCATCCTTTTCTGCTTTTCCTAGAGAGAGTAATCCACGCCGGAAGTTTCGGATGAAGAGGACTCGTACATTTGGACACGTACGTCTGGACGTGTGAAGCCTCCAGTAGTGGATGCAAGTAACTATGCTCACGTGGCCGTTCGTGCAGCATCCATCTCTTCCTATCCCCTATGTCCATTGTGACGTTACTCTGCTTGGCGCGTACCTGTCTTGAATCGCGTATCTGTTTTGAAGTTGGTGATCGTTACAAAATAATTTTAACTTTGAATCATGTTAGATGTTGGAAGGAACATGATCTAATAAACTACATTTGTGAATAAATGATAAATGCATTGCATTTTCTCTAGACTGAATTTGCACACGTCAATGAGCAATCGCGTAGGCCTAAACTTGTTTATATTGATCCGCTCATGTTACCGAAAGTTCGTATGGTTAGAAATTAGTTTTAGCTGCGAATTATGTTGAATTTTCGTGGAGAGATCTTACAATAACGTAAATTTGTGAATAAATGAGATCAAAGGCATTGTGTTAATGCTAGATTGGATCCAGATCACGCACGTGACTGGCTGCATTATTGCCGACTTTTCCGTGATAGAAAACTCCCTTCCTGGACAGAATTTAGTTTAGAAAATAGATAATACTTGTTTTTA
>JAHWFP010238126.1:0-23861 GCA_023313725.1 Lithobius niger | reverse complement strand
CAGCTAAAGTCCCCCCCGGGGGGGGGGGGGGGGGGGCGTAACATTTATTTTAACTGGCAGTATTCTCCTTCCTCTCGACCATCCTGGTAGAACTGCCACCACTCATTTGCTAATGAGGCCTAACCTAAACTCTGTTATGATTTAAAACGTGCTTAAGCTATTCATGCAGAAGTCAGAACAAAAGAAGTTGATTTCAAACATAGCCCAGTTATTTATGACAGATATCATAACAAGTTACAGGTTAACTATTTACGGTTGAAGGTAAACAACTTCTGGTTGGGTGCACCAGTTAAAAAAAGTTTTAACTCAATTTTCAGGCATTTTGCGATGAAACAAGGTACGATTTTAATCAAAATCAAAAAAAATAATAATATTAATTCTTCTTCGCTTTACGAATTTGGGTCAAGAAGAAAATTAATAAATTAACAAGGGTTTAAGGACTAGGGGTCGGATGAATAGGGATAAAACGTATTCAAATATTCGTTCAAATTTTTTTTTGTATGTTCGTCCTGAGCTCCTCCCTTCCCGCCCCAAAAAAGTCCGGTTTTCATTAAATACCTATGTTTTATTAAGGCATACATAATACAGTCACAAGTTTAATGTTAAATCTACTAGGCATGACGATTTCGAAGGCATGCATACCCCCCCCCCCCCAAAAAAAAAAATGATGATGATGAATTGCCACCTGCAGTACGGAATGAACGTAACTCACAAAGGTGTCTTTCGCTTTCATGTATGATATTGCTATTAACTGGTTACCATGACCCTGACTGACTTCCTCATTCTTAGTTCCTCAGTGTTTTAGGTAGAACTGCTGTACGCTTCTGAAATCACAACCACACCCCCCCCCCCTCCTGTTGCAAGTGACAATCCAGAGCGCATGGATTGTCAGGTGGATTGATGGACAGGGAAGGGGGAAGCGAAGGACGCGTATTGCTGACTGTCTGGGATTCGACAAGCTCACATGAAAACTGAAAAACCATATAAAAAATTTTTTAAAAAACGTAAAATTACACAGAAATTTTATTTTGCGATTATTCGAATGGAATATATCATATTCTAATATGCTCCTAACGAACGAATATTCGAATATTCGTCCGACCCCTATTAAGGACCCCGCGAAACCTTACACTAGCTTGTCATCATTCATTGCGTAGGCTAAAAAATCTTGGGCTTTACAGCTAGGACTAATGCCTTTTTCCTCTTTGGGGTTCAAGTCATTTTAGGATTCTTTCCCTAGTAACTACACCCTAAGATCCTATATTTGGACTACATCTTTGTTTAAATACTTTACTAATTTATGGCTTACCAAGTCATGGGACTAAAGCGACTCCTTCAGTATTACCAACTCCACGGCTAGTCACGCGGGCACATGCCTACTCTAAAATTGTCATAGTGTCCCATTACTCTGCAGTTAGTTTAATAAACTACATTCTAATTCGACAATAGCCCAAAGGCGTTTGCGCCTTATTGGCTGGTCGATACATCATAACACTAAATTTTAAAATTGCGCTAGCGATCGGCAACTTGACTTCTGGCAACGCGTCGTTCAAAAGTCTGTGCTTCTCTTATCAGACCGCGAAAAGAGCAGCCACGCACGTGAGCATCCCATTGGTTGAGCTTGTGCCCTGTGATTGGCCAAAATAACGTCTGTTGGCGACGTTTGTGGTTTGCCGTCGTAGGCAGCGCAATACTAATTTAAAACTGAAATGTGCTGGTATTAACTTATTTTTATTTAAAAAATAATAATCCTCTGCAATACTATGAGTTAAAGGCGCCTTGCCACCTTTTCAATTCCTAGATGCAGCACCGTAGAATCTTGTATAAAGACTATAAGGAAAATAACGATAAAAAACAAATGGAACAACACTATTCGCAGCATTGCTGCAATATTTATAACTAAAACGAGATAATGTGACCGACATCATTCTGCTGGATGACGGAGAATCTGGAACGTGGAAGCTGCATTTAGATTATGGGCAATGCTATCAAAATGATGAACAGGTGCCTTTAATAGCTATATGACTGAAGCTCAATGAATGAAAAATTCCAGCTCTAGTGAGTTGACAAGCAAATCTAAAATTTGCAATAGGCACTAGCTAACAGCTGTTTAACTAGCCATTACGTTAGGTGAATCGAGTCAAATAACGAAGCACTGAACTATAAGTTTAACCTAGATTAAAATATGTTGAAAAATCGGAAAAATTTAACGCTTAAGTCAAAACGTAGCACTTCGTTCAGTTGCTTTGGCGTATTTTCGATGAACTTCTTATTAATTGATGGTATTTTACCATCAATTAATAAGAAGTTCATCGAAAATTAGCCAAAGCAACTGAACAAAGTGCTACGTTTTGACTTCAGCGTTAAATTTTTCCGATTTTTCAACATGTCAAGCATTAGTCAAAGTAAAAACCTCCATCGTATTTTTACTAGATTAAAATATCAATTTATATTTTAAACTAACTAGAATTTTGTTTAATCCCAAGTTAAAAGATTGTGAGATTGGTTCGAACCGCATTTGTACTTTGTTTTCCGGTTCCAAGCTGAAATACATTTCTATGATAAAAAACACAATTCATGAATGCGGCCGACACAAGGTCGATCTTCTTTTTAAAATGACAATACTCAATAATATTTAAATTTTTCTTGTGTAAAAGGTTACATGTTAACAACAGAGGTTACACATAGTTATCCAAACGAATCCGACATTTACATTAATAAACATAAGTAAATTCGAAGGTTTTACTGAAAATCATGGCTTGTGAAAGCCGGAAGCTACTTTTATGAAAAAAAAAAAAAGGATCCCTGTAACTTTTCTTGGCATGCATCTTTAACAAGTGGGATCCAAGTTATAGTAGCACAAAACAAATAAATGGTATTTTTATTTATTTTAATGAACCAGCTGCCACAATGGACTACTAAACTGAGTAACCCTATTTCTGCGTGTACGACATACAAGGAAGATTGTAATTCCCAGAGAAATAGTAGGTTAACAGAAAAATTTTAAAAACAAGCTACTCTGTTACAGACCAGTAACAAACCTGAAATAAGTGATGGGGGAGAGGGGGCTTGAGTGATAAATTTTAATCTACCTTACATGCGCCCACTAAAGGGAGCTGACTTCCGGTCGCCCAAGACGGCAAGAATCGGTGCTAAACCAAATGCAATTACAATAGAACATGTGCAAGTAAGTGCTGAGCAGCGCATAAATCAATAATGTTATGTAGGACTATGCCAGTTTGATGCATCTGGTATGCATTACCTTCTCCTGGACAATAAAGTACAGTAACTCGCAGAGAGAGGACGATTATGGCTGCCAACATGTCAGCCAACATGTCTGTCGCTGTCACCTTTATTTTCATTTGTCTTAATCTTAACACATAACATGGTATTAGAAGTAAAACTACGAAAAGTTAAAACCGCCTAGTCATGAGTAGCTTTCTAGTTGCATCATTATGGCCAAACTTCAACCATGGCAGTGTTTGAAGCAGGAGACAATCCAGCGTAATCTTGGGCTGAATGGTGCCGCTCGTTTGAAATCTACGAGAGAGCCATTAAATATAAGGAGGACGATAAGATCAGAATCGCACTTTTACCTCACACCTGATCGGAAGACAACAGAGACTATCGGACATTTGTTATTATTGCACATTTGCAGGGTCAAATTAAACGGATTAAACACTGTTGAACTGTGAAAATAACGGGAGGCAAACTACCGTGATGCATTAAACATGGTTTATTTATTTATTTATTTATTTATTTACCATTTGGCCCAACGCAATAAAAGCATTTACAGGGGGCCAAACCGTATCAATACATATTAAAGAAAAAAAAAATAAAGAAAAGGTAAAATAATACCTTTTGGTTGTGAACCCTCGAAGAAGAGAGGACGTTTATTTTAAAATTAACGCAGTCCACACTATCGTAGCACCATCTAACGGCCACAACATACACTAAAGCGCCGATGCACTCCTAGCAAAAATAGGTTGATCTCTGTACATAAATAATAAATACAGAGGCCAACCGTAGCCTAAATTTAACAATTAACAACGTTCACGTTTCCAGAAGAGCAGCAAGGAGCAGCAAGATCAATCACTAATGTGCTTGATAAATTTGACGGACATATTAAACCGCACAAGAACGTTGTGTTGGCAAGCTTTAATTTTACATTGATGAAGCAGCAACCAGGCCAAATAATAGACAGCTTCGTAACAGATGCGAATACAAGCGAAACAGTGCGATTTTGGGTAATCCCATGACCATAGCGTTAGAGACAAAGTAATCCAAGGCATATCGGATGAAGCACTACGTAGGAATATTTTCGCCGCGCGCAATACTACCCTCCAGGAAACAATCGGCTGCCGAACGCACTAAAGCACACTCCAAAGCAATCACTGACCAAGTAAATCAACAAAATTCAGTCGATCTTTTGTATCGCAGCGATGACTCCACGACAAGCCAAGGTATCCGCAATTATTGCGATCATAACTGGGAAATCCAAGATGGTGATGGCGCATCTCATTTATCGGCAAATTCAAATAGACCGGGCCAGTACAACCACTCAACAGGTAACCGCCATCGTCGACTGCCTTCGCAGGATGTAGGACCTTGCTCGAGATGCGGTTTTTCATCATGAACCACACAACTTTCCGGCCTATGGAAAGGCCTGTCGTAATTGTCAAAGGCTAAATCATTTTTCTAGTGTGTGCCGCCAAACACAACGTAACAGACAACCCAATCGTCAGGCAAATAACCAGCGCCAAGTAGGATCACTGGAAGAGGATGAGTATCAGGGTAACTTGGATATCGCTTACCTTAGCCTGGGAATGTTGACGGTGAGCATTGTAAACAGTAGCACAAATAAGTGGCTAGAAACTGTTAATATTAATGGCTGCTTTATTACTCTAAAACTTGACACGGGAGCACAGGTGAACGTTTTACCAGCCGTTTTATGCAGCCGTTTTCGTGATATACTGACAAAAACCGATTTCGGGCGCATGTTTCCAGGATGGAGGCATTAAGTCAACATTTTTCTACACCGTTTATTGGCTAATCATTAAATCTATGAAAAAAATGAATAGAACATGTTTTGTAGAAAATTTCACGCTCTACCTTTTTGGACAGAACATATTTTCATGTCCGAGCAACCGCTACCGAGATATATTGAAAAAAAACCGATATCGGGTGCCATGTTTCCAAGATGGCAGTGTTACCTCAACCCGGACAGCTGAGGACTTTTAGTATGTTGAACTTGATGTCACTACGAACCTCTGTGTCAAAAATGAGCTTATTAATGAATTATTCCGAGCATTTGATCTAATTTGACTTGGCTATCTGTAGAGAGCTGGCTATTTTCCCGAAAGTAAAATCAGTTACTAAAGTTACTAGAAGAGAACACCAGATGTCGGTGCTAGAAGCTGTTAAGCACTGCTACAAGCCAGATGTATCGTCCTACCTATTAAGCACTTAAAACAGAAAGAAGACTACCGATGCAGAAGCAAGACCCTCATCTCTTATCACAGCAGCCCCTCATGGCCTTCTGAACCCATGAAGAGAACCAAATTTCCTGTTTACTGTTTTCATGGAATTACGAAGTTTGCAACGTTATTGGGAATGCCAACTCGTAACCCTAGAGCAACTCGTCAGGTGGTGTCCCCCACCAGTATTGTTGAGGTATCCTGCAAATGCTAAAATTTACAGGTAATGGAAATTTTCGAAACGGCAACTAAAAATATAAAAATACCAGGGACCAATGGTTAATTTTGGTTTCTATTGCCTAATACGTAAATATACATTACCTGTACCTGCCCTAACTCTCCTCTTGAGTCACCACCACGACACATTGAGAGGAAAGTCAATGGCAAACCTTGTGTTATTTGCCTACAATGGAGGAACTGTGCAGGTGCATGCGTAGTTGGGTTACGCAGCTGGCCGGCTCTAAACAACTTTGAAACCTCTAGGGAAAGAAAGCATTCAATGAAGGAATGCTAAAATTTACAGGTTATATATATTTTCGTATTAGGCAATCCAGGGAACCCAAGGATCCTGTTCCTAATGAGAGGCGAATTAAGCAACTGCTGAGCGAGAGATGGGCATCAAACCCTACAAATACCGGAGGCCACGTCCACGCTTCATATTCAAAGAGCAGATTAACGGTCGAGACGGAGTGAGCGTTGTTGTTGTAGAAGCCTGATGAAGACAGTCGACTAGCCCCACCATCTCTGATTTCCTCTGGCTCTCTGGTTTTCTCTCTGAAAGACACCAGAGATGTAGTGTGGAGGTGTTTCTCTCTGCGAAGTTAAGTACACAGTGGAGTCCCACAGGGTAGTGTGCTTGGCCCACTCCTCTTCATTCTTTTTATGAACACCTTGTTTGTACATCTCGACAAAGATAACTGTGTTTTCCTTGACGATACTAAAATCTTTGCTATCTCTGATGACCCAGTAAGTACAGCTGAACTACAGGCCAATATTTCCAGTATGGTGTCCTGGACTCAATCCATGAACATGGACCTAAATGAAGACAAGTGTGGCGTTGTAAAGTTTGGCGTTCAGCACCACAAGGCAAACTATAACTTGGGACCTGGAATTGCCCTCCCAGAAAGGGAACTTCAACGGGACCTGGGAGTGATCATTGATCGCGACTTCAGGTTCTCTACTCACATTCAAATGGTGACTGCGAAGGCTTACGGGGCCCTTGCCATCATTCGGACCACATTCTCGACCCTTACCAGAAAGACATTTCTTTTACTTTACCGCAGTAAGGTACGCAGTATCTTGGGGTACGCGGGCCAGGCCTGGTGGGGCCGCCTCGAAGAAGACCGCGATAAGTTGGAACTGGTCCAGAGACGTGCCACAAAGCTTGTCGCGGGACTCAAGAACACCTCTTATTCAAACCGTCTTGCAGCGCTCAAGCTTCCAACTCTAGAATATCGACGAGTGAGAGGGGACCTCATTCTGACATTCAAGACACTTGCTGGCAAAGATCAAGCCTCAGTTGACTGGTTTACACTATCCTCTAATCCGGTGACCCACAACCACGGCGCCAAACTTTTTAAACACCGATGCAACACCACCCTTCGTCAGCACACTTTTTCCTTTCGTGTATTGAACACTTGGAATAAGCTACCACCACACGTTGTCAGTGCAACCTCTGTTCTGCAATTCAAGCAGCGCCTTGACACAGTGCTCCCAAATTTTATCAGCCCCTATTGTTACAAGAACTGGTAACTTTGTGGCTCACTCGGTGCCAAAAGCATTTTGTGTTTCCTACCGAGAATCTTTCAATTTCAATTTCAATCTCCAGAAATCTTCTGACTGTTGAAAATTTGTGTAGATATTGGTTGGGAAATAGCTTAAACTTTGAAAACAAGTGCATAAGTAGTGCACACGATAAAACGAGCTTCGAATTAAGCCAGCTAAATGCTAAAACACATTTTAAGTTTAAAGCCATTACTGAAAGCAGATAATTCGATTTGTTTGAAGTGAAAATATGGCTGTTAATTTAAACTGCAAGTATCAAATTATAAGTTTCAAAACATGTATGTGGAAGGTGCTGGGCATTTGACAACACCCCTTCCTATAACAACACTAAGCTACGTGGCTTTATTCCAACACATTTATACATTTTTACAAATGAAAATGAGAGGAGTCGTGTAGTCGTCTTCAGTAAACAGAGGCATTTCCGGTTGAAACGGCTTGTGGTATAAAAATTTGTATGAAGTGAATTTCAGAGATCTGTTTGCACAGAAAGGTAATTCTTTTTAAGGAGTAAAATGTGGCCCAACCTGATCTTGAATCGGTGGAAAATTAACGGAGTTATGTTGAAAAGAGTGTTAGGTTTTAGGTTTCGAAATCCAGCGATGCGTCTACGGTTGCGGTTTACCAGGTTTTTGATATTTCGGGTTGGGCTGCCGCACCAATCGAGTTTGGAGACAGGGCTCCTCTACAACTGACTGTTGAAAATTTCCGTAGATATTGATTGGAAAATATCTTGAACTTTGAAAATAAGCGTAAACAAGGTGAATATGAATTTTCAAAGTAAACGATGTAATGTTTTAAGTTATTTTAAGCATTGTTAAAATTAATGTATTTCTTTCTCCGTTCCAAATGTGTCTGTTTAACAGAAGTGACATCATTTTGAACGCGACTTAGGGATTGTGGGTGCTAACCAATCGCAAAAGGGTGTAAGCGGTTGATTTTTGCGGGATTTTGAGCCTGCTCGTGGTTAAATTTATCGACAAACTACGGATGGATTATCAACTGACTCGGGATGGAGCCATCAACCCCTTCGAAATTTGATGTAAGTCTCCCTCATCAGACACCTTTGGGACACTCTGTCACGGTTGCTCACGGGTTTCTGTGTATTGAAGTTACCAAATTCGCTTCAAAAATACGGTGGTTTTGAAGGTACCGATAGAAACTCGGTGATTAACTTTCTCCATTTTGCATAGACCTTCTGAAAGAAAAAGGACAACTGAAGCTCTATGGAGGAACCCAAACTAAAGTGTGTCTATTAATTAGTTAGCACTAAATTTGTATTTTCTCTAACAAAATTGTGATGATACTAATATTGTCCAAGTCGTTATCGATGTCTGTAGCAGATGAAATGAAAGACTGCTTTAATAAACATTATTAATCTTTTTTTTTTTTTTTGCAGTTAGAAAATTGTGCACAACCTGCAATTGTAACAAAAGATTTGTGTTTAGTTATCTATGGCAGAGATGCAAGGACGGCTCCCAGGTAAATTGCACCTAAGAATGAACATACAGTTAACCCTCATTATAACCATACCTCTTACAACAATAAACCTATTATAACAATGCTATTTTTGAGAATCTTCCACCAATGCATGCAAAAGTGCTGGTTTATAAAGATTGATCTAATATAAAATTTTATTTCCAAGGAACCTTGGACATCGTTATAAGGAGGTTTCACTGTAATGAGACTATACTCATCAGCTTTTATTTAGTCGGTTTCGTTCATGATAAAAATAACGAAGGTCAAAAAGCTCGCCAACTAGTGGAATTCTTTCAAATCCTGATGTTTTGGCAGCTAAACTAAGAGTGGCCAATTACTGCTCCTCTGAAAAAGCCACGCTGAATTAGCTGGTAAAATATTAGGATTTGAATGTGTTGCGAGGTAGCGCTCCCTCTCGCACTGCCACCTCGCTGGGGCTGTTGACCCTGATGAACAGGCACCGTAGAGAAGGACTTCGTCGAGAGACAGCAATGCGTGAGGACGCGTCGCTTGCGCGGTTTCCCGTCCGCCATCTCAGTAATGTAAGTGTGAGACGCAATTTTGAAATAAACCTTGTTGGTTTAAAGAAGTAAGGCTTGATTGAGTGACTCCGCGGCCAGAAACCCCAGTCGGGGGGTTGAATCCCGACATGCGGTGCCTCAAAACGGATTCGAATCGACCCTGGTGTAGTCATCGTTTTTTTTTCAACCGATCTCTAGGTTTTGCTGACCATGCTACTTTTTCCGGTTGTCAAGCAAGAACCAATAACATAGTGAGTATTGTAGCGGAAATGCAAAAACTGTGTTTGCTTTGAGATTCTGTTTAGCATTTCGAAAGAGTTGTGCAAACTAATTCATTAGTTAGGTTAGCATGCAGGGCTGTGAACTGTTCGTTACCTGACAATTTTGTGAATTTGTGCTCCCTTTCTAAATTGATCGTGTGACTGAAAACGTTCAGCAATCTTTTCCACCCTTTTCGTCCGCGAAAATTAAGTTTTTGAGTGTTTACGTTTTAGACCCGAAATTCAGCGTCTTCAGTACCCCGCACAAATACTGACGCCACATCTTGTGGTGACGCGGCTCACTCATTGTCTACTTGTGTGCCTGGTAGCCGTTGGCGCGAAAAACTTTTGTGAATGGAATGCAGCTACTACGATAGTGACGCCGGCGCAGAATGGGTTAGTCGTGCAGGAAAAGTGCATTGCAAATTTGTTTTCCGTTTCAGGCTGTTAATGAACTACAACAATTACGCAGATTTATTTCAAAGTCGCAGATTGCCGCTACGATTGTTTTGGTGCCGCAACATCGTGTTACCCGCGAAAATGGAAGGGACTATGCATTTCTTCGTGGGCGAGACCTTCGTAATGACTCAAACTGAGTTGGTTACGGACAACAGGGTGGATTCTCGGGAAAAGACAGGCAGTCTTCTGGCTATTTCACTCCCATTTTCAACACTTATGCAGAGGCGGAACTGGAGAACACCCCGCAGAGTGGAGGATCCAACCCTCAACGCTGGAATCCCCTCTTAAACCTAGTCAAGCCATAACGATGGAGTCGAGAGTCTGGATGCTGTTCAGTTTATTTACGTGATGCAGGGTGCTCGCCACGTGACGACTGTCGGAGGCATGACTTTGGATTAATTGGGAATGGCGTAAGGTTCGTAATGAATTTCGAAAGGATAAGTCGAAAAGGGGACCGAAAGATGGTGTGCAGCCGGAATGGCGTCTGCAACCGTTGTGCCCATTCCTAATCCGTTGCCATGCCTCCGGCACGAGACCAAAAGGCAAAGCATGCATGGTACAAAGTGGCATTGTTACAGAATATACAAGGTTATTTGACTACAAACTCGGGAACAGGAGGGTCCCGTCTTGTTACAGTTTTACAAAGTTCAAAAGGGGGATGGTGGAGAGTCTAGAGTAGCTGCAGTCACTGCAGAAGCTCCGGGGGAGGGAGAGGAAAACGCTGACCCCATTCAGCGTCATAGTTGTAAATTGTGAAATTTTAAAGAAATAATTTGTACAGCATGAGATTTTTTTTTAAACACATAGATCGAATTGGATGAAAACCGGTGCACATGGTTGCATTTTACGACCGAGAAAAAAAAGAGCGGGTTTCTTCAAGCTAACCAGTTCATTACACCACCATCAAATGACAAATCTTTAACAATCTCCATTTTTTCTGGTAAAGGAAAAAGTTTTCACATGATTGGATACGCATCTGGTCTTTCAATTCAACAGATCAAATTGGATGAAAGCCAGAGCACATGGTCGCATTTTACAACAGTAAAAAAAAAGGCAGGGTACTTTAAACGTAGCTGGTGACGTAGACCCTAACAAATGACAAATTTTTAACAATTTCCATTTTCTCAAGCAAAGGAAAAAGTCTTTACATGATTGTATGCGCATCGGACCTTCCAATTCATAATTAAAATTTACCGACTTAAACCTTGATTTATTGATTTACAACTGCGTTTTTATAAGTAGTACTGCCTTAAGGCTTCTAAACTGTCAACCAGGATTTTTTTACTTCAATGTGGGGGAGTTAAAAGCCCAACATGACTACCCATGGTTGCGATCCGGACAGTAACGAGAATGTGTTCCGTTCTCAGAAATTATACTTAACTGCAGTACAAAACGCGTTCCGTTTAAGCCGGGTCAAATTTACAAAAGTTGCTCGCCATTTTCCGAATTTAATGTTTTTGAAAATTTACTGAAATAAGAAACGCCAACGGACCACACACTTAGGTTGAAAAGAAAGCAACGGTAACAAACCGACAGTTAAAAACCAAGAAAATGTTGCACTGTGCCAAACACAAGCCGACAAGAAGAAACATGAACGTGATTGCCATACCTTTACATCAGATCAACCTTCTGCAAAACCATAAAATTAAATTAAAATATAAGAGAGTTGTAAGTGAAAAGCGGATGGCCCCCAAGAAACGAAAAATTGGCGGTTAGAAACGCCGTGAAACGGAGCCAAGTTTTCGTTTCTTGGTTTTATAAATTAGGGACAGACGCTCAAAGTGGTAATGAATTAAATATGTCAACAAAAAGAAAACTGCAAGTCAACTATTTAAGTCAAAAAGCAGGTCAGAGACAAAACAGCCTCTTGATCTACAACAAGCCAGTAAAAGGCGCGATATCAAAACCTAAAATAAGCGGCATCAAATACCACAGTGCCAAACCAAGTAACCCAAGACAGAACAAAAAAAACCATTTGGCACCCGCGATTTAACGCTTAAGACAGTGCCTTCCGATTTTTTTTTAATTACAATGCCTCCCGCGATTTAACGCAAGTCGGAGGATAACAAACAATTTACATGGATCAAAAAAGTAAATTTTACATCTTTTTTAGCGCGATTTAACGCTGTCCTAAATAGCGTGTAAAGTTTACTTTTTATTAGTTTTAGCTTTACGTCTTGTCAAATCGTCACGAACATATGGCGTCTTTGGAAACTGACAGTGAAACTTGGTCCCAATTGATCCCTTCCAGCTGTGCTGCCCCGTGCAACGTAACATGTTCATCAGATAGACGTGCAATTCTGATTACAGCTAACCTATAACTTGTTGTAGGGGAGGCGTGGGTTTACTTTCAAAACAGTCTCCTGTATTTAATATATATTAACGTAAATCCGCTGTTCTTTTTTCCCGACCTACACATAGAATTCGAAATTAAATCTTGATAAAATAGTAACCTTGAGTTTAACGAAAATAAACAAAATCCAATTTTAAAATACCCGCTTTTATCGCCCTTAGCAATTACATAAACCAAAGTGACACAATCTTCAAATGTAGCTTATGTAAATAAAAAAAAAAGGTAACATTTCCCTGTAAAATTGCCTAAATTCGAAAAAACAAATCAACTTCAATTGTTAGAAAACAACGCTTGTTTCATAGTGCTTAACTTAGCTAAATGCTACAGATAGCGAAAAGGTGCTAATGATACCCAAGAAGATTGAACAAACTGGATTTTCTTGTGCTACTCCGGCATGTATCCTTAATCGTTGCTAATCGTTTTATCTTGGTTGCAAAATTCTAAAAGAATCCACTCGGTTGTTTGACTCATGAATGACTGCCTATCATTTAAACAAAATTTCGAGTTATGAAACCGTCACTTCACACTAAGTCACTACATATAGGAAATTGTATCAAAACTATAAGCATGAAATACATTTTACCAAATAATCGAACCCAAATTACAATTTCGACTGTTTTTTTTTTCAACACATTTGATATTTCACTTTACTTACGCTAAAGTCCAGTTTCCGAATTCACTTTCGGCTTCTTTCGGTAAGACATCAACCAAAGTTGTTTTTAGGTTAGGTATGCTTCCAGAAGTTTAAGTGATTGGTACAATTGCTTGACATCAAAAGCTTGACGTTAGTTTAGAAAACAGTTGCTGTCTGGGCCATTCGTCTGGTGTCACGGAATTTAAGGTTCAAAAGTCCAAACGGTGGTTCAACAGCGTGGAAAACCAGGGATCTTGCTTCGATTTTGGTCTCCTCTCCATCCGGTCTGCTTGGTGGTACAGTTTTTCTTCGGATTTCCAAAACGATCATTAGGCTCGTAAATCGTCTTTCTTGCCAATCCAAAATTCGTGCCGCAAAATTCCCCTTCGTCCAATTTGAAACTTTGCGTCATTCGAAATAGTACGTCTTACGGAACATCATCCATGGTCGGTCTGGTATTTCGTCCAAAACGTTGTCAAATTTAAGTCCAAAATTTCGAATTTACCTCGGTCCAAAGTTCTTCATTTTTTAAACTCCGGCCTAGCTGATGCACCAAAATCTGCAGAGGCGGAACTGGAGAATGCCCCGCAGAGTGGAGGATCCAACCCTCAACGCTGGAATCCCCTCTTAAACCTAATCAAGCCATAACGATGGAGTCAAGAGTCTGGATGCTGTTCAGTTTATTTACGTGATGTAGGGCGCTCGCCTGCACTTCGGACACGGCAGACTGTCGGAGGCATGACTTTGGATTAATTGGGAATGGCGTAAGGTTCGTAATGAATTTCGAAAGGATAAGTCGAAAAGGGGACCGAAAGATGGTGTGCAGCCGGAATGGCGTTTGCAACCGTTGTGCCCATTCCAAATCCGTTGCCATGCCTCCGGCACAAGACCGAAAGGCAAAGCATACATGGTACAATGTGGCATTGTTACAGAATATACAAGGTTATTTGACTGCAAACTCGGGAACAGGACGGTCCCGTCTTGTTACAGTTTTACAAAGTTCAAAAGGGGGATGGTGGAGAGTCTAGAGTAGCTGCAGTCACTGCAACTTTAGTTTTTCCAGCCTGTCCAAACTTTGGCAAGGTTCTGACAATTATGCAGGGAAACGGCAACCAACTAGTGAATTTTACAGCAATTCCTCTTTGACGTTCCCCATTAGAATGTAAAACCCGTTGAGACCAGAATCTCTTGTGCTTCACCGCAAGTTGTGAATGCTGGCTCCCTTTCTCTTACTCAGACCATCGAAGACAGAAAAGACTGGTTCGAGACTCGGCTACAGCAGCAGTGTCCGAGTGATTTTCTGGAGAGTTTCTCACAGCAATGCAGTGACCTCTTGCACTGACCACTAGTGTGATGTCTAGCAGGTGTCAACCAACCCCACCCCTTCCAGCTCCGGTGGTTCCCACAGTTGACACCCAGATGGCTTCGCCAGCTCAAGATTTCGTCGACTATGTCTCCTGTAGAGTGTGTTGATCCAACACCACTGCCTCTCCTGCCACCAACTGAACTTCAGTCGCCGTGCGACGGCCCAAACACCTTTTCCGTCAATGTTTTTCGAACACAACCAGCTATTTGTCACGAAACCAGTACTGCGTTCGATACTAACTCCATGTTTATGACCATGCAGCTGCTAACTCTTCCTGTTGCTTGTTGCCATCGTCAAGTTTGGGAGAGGTGGAGACAAGATCTTCCAGCAAGGCCTACAAAGTGCTGTTTGTGTGGAGAAGCCTGCTGTAGTATCCACCTCGCAGAAATCTTCAGCTCTGCTGCGACAAATCGGTGTCGTACAGCCTGTTTGTTCCCGGAATTCCTACCGATTTCGCCGGAGTCGTTCACTAGTAGTCATGCCTGGGAAGCCAAGGTGCAAAATGAAAGACCAGCAAGTGAATGAGGAAATGATTGTCTTGGGGAAGCGTCAGTACAATATGGAGGAGCCAGCGCAACCCATGCGCTATCGTGATGGCTATTTTTGAGTTCCTGTGTTTACAGAGGGCTCTCGCCTCGATCTCTTTTGAAAAGTCCGGACTTGCATCAACGATTAAACCTGAGCAGCAACTTTGTGTAGCAAACTCGTTGGCAGTGCGTCGTTCAGCTTTGAGAAGCAGCAATAAACTGTCCGTTGTTGTTTCGTCGAGCATTGTGGTAACCACCAACAAACTGACCGCTGGTGGTACCAGAATTTTTGAAGTGAATAGACTGCTGTCCGTGGTTGTGGCCTGCAGTGTAGCAACTGGTGCTGCTGTGCCAGGAAATTTTTAGGACTCAAACACCTGAGTTCTCTTCTTGAGACTGGCTGAGTCAGAAATTAGACTTCGCTAATTGCTGAATTTTGTTGATTGTATTTGATTCTTTGCTTGATTATGAAGGTTTTGTCTTTACCAGGGTGCCGTGGGATACTCTAGTTAAACGATGTAGTTTGGCGCAGTTGATCTGTTCATGGAGTTCGCGAATTGAATCCAGCCAGTCCAATAAATCGTCTGGTTTACAACTTGTTTATCAAAAGTATCTTGTCATTTAAGAATATTAGTGGATTTAACATTACTTTCTCTTATGCCTACCTAGACATAAAATTTCTTTAAATCCTTATTTTTGTATTCTGCACAAATACTTGCTGTCTCCATTTTAACCAGCAAATTATTTTTCAACAACAAAAAAAGCGCGGCACTCGCGAGAGCTTTAAAACAGCACACGTGTTAGCTGCTGCTACAACATAGATTTGAATCACAACGGTTATTTTGCTTTAAATAAAACTAATGTAAAAGCCAGTTTAACACGCACTTGCTAGTCTTGGTCCAATACACTAAGCTTAATTTTACTCCTAGGTCTCGCCAGAAATTCTTTTAAATTTCATATGTAACGGCGGATGCTGTGACGGGAGGTGCTTGTAGGCATGCATCGACATCTGATTTACAGTTCTGGAGGTTTGAGTTACTTTTCTGTGCGCTGTTAGACTTTTTCTACTAACATAGCTCGATCTACAACCGTTTTGGGAATAGAGCGTCAGAAGCCTAGGCTAATTAGGTTTTAAAGTAATTAAAGACTGGTGTTTGCTGCCACCACGGTGGGGCTTAGTTACTAGCTACAGGAATCTAAAATATGGTTGATTATTCTAATTCTAAATGATAATCGGCAAACTCGTGTCAGATAAACAAACTCTCTGGTTTATACATGACAAGTGAGAACTAGTTTACTAAATCGTATTTTGAATAATAAAATATCGTGGAATTACACTAATTCAATTTTCAGCAGTTCAAGGTAAACACTTAAAGTTCACAGTAAAAATAATTTCGAATAGAAATAAATAAAGGTTCAATCCAGAACCCTTACGTTATTGTAGTAGCCTACTGACAACAAAATTGCCAAATCAAATCACATTCCAAACTTGAGGTAATGTCAGGGTTCGACCACAGAAGGACAAGGTTCTTTAACAACTGCTCTAAAGCTTCAGTGAAGTAAAACTGCTTAGATTAAATTAATTGATAAAAACAAAAAGCTGGTTTTTAGGAAGGGACCTTAAACCGTTAAATTTATGGGGTGACTTAAGTTCCAAATGGCCGAAAACCTACGTCACCAAAGTTAGAAGACAACTGTCATATTTTAAGCTAAAGTTCCTATCAATTTAGAAATAAGAGCCTAAAGAAATACGTTCAAGTTTAAACTAGCTATTGAAAAACTACTACCTTTGCCTGGCCTGGCAACGTGCGGATCGAGTGCTCAACCACTGATCCCTATGGATCGACAGTCGCGGCTTGCTGACGTAGCTCCCATCTAGCATCCAGTTTGGCGGCTAAATGAGGCGTCTTGAGTTTGTTCATTTGTTAAACTGAACTGTGGTATCGTGTAGTCGGATGCCACCGCTCGAAATAGCAGAGGCTATGGATTGTACAGATCAGTGGGGCAGCGCGACCTGGGTGTCGCTAATAAAGTGAGTTGTTGTTCATGTGTATACGATGGCGGTAGTCAGTCAATTAAGAACACAGCGCTGTTTTTTAGAAATTTACAAATCATTTATGTAACACTGGCGACGAGGAATGTACAAGTCGACGCAGGAAGGCTCAAGGATTTTGGTAGAAGTTGAAACATAGGAACATTTGCTAAGAAATCATTAGAAGAAAAAAAAGAAAACAACCCTCACTAAGCCCAACCACGTTGTCAGCAGAAAGTTAACGACAAGATGGCGCTACCACGTTTTCCGGGGTTTGAAATTGGGACAGAGCAAGCGTCGATAGGAAAAGTGGATTTCTAGATTTGAAAACTATTTATCAGCGTTTAGCATCACAAGTAACGAAAAAAAAAGGGCGTTACTATTGTATAGTGTAGGCGAACCAGTGCAAGATATTTTCGATGCTCTACCAGAAACTGGAGGTAATACAAACTATGCAACTGCAAAAACGAAATTAACAGAGTATTTTTCGCCACAGAAAAACGTGGAGTATGAATTATATGTATTCCGCAAAATGAAGCAAGTATCAACAGAGACATTAGATAATTATGCTTCACGTTTGCGACAAAAAGCAAAGAACTGTGAGTTTGAAGATGTGGAAAGAGAAATAAAATCTCAAATCGTTCAAGGTTGTGCTTCAGGGCGATTGTGCCGGAAGATAATGGCAGATCCAGCATTGACATTGACTGATGTATTAAAATTGGGTCGATCTCTTGAATGGGTGAGCCTCCAAGCAAAGGAAATTGAAGAACCATGTAAACAGTTCGAACAGCTAGCATTAGACGAAGAGCAAGTAAATTCAACATCTCAACGAAATTTAGGAGCTAGACCAAAATTTCACCAGCTATACCAAGAACGTCATTTTGGTAAAAATACCAACAAAAATTTATGTAGGGGGTGCGGTGGAAGTTATCCACATTCTGGAGGTAGAGAGACTTGTCCAGCTTGGGGGAAAGTGTGCAATGCCCGTAAAAAAAATAATCATTTCGCAGCTCAATGTTTGTCTCAAAGAAATCAAATAGCAGATAGGCCTACATCTAAAAAGCAATCAGCAAGAGTAATAAATGTGGCGAGTAGCAGCCTAATTTCATCCTCAAGCAGCGATGATGATTACGTGAGTGCTTTGACAGACAGGAAGCAAGCACAGTTTAATAACACAGTGTGTAAGAGTGTGGGTCTTGACTTGAGTCACAAACAACCAAAGGCAAAAATACTTATCAATGGTGTACCAACGGTAGTTATGATTGACACGGGAGCTACGGTAAATTTGGTCACTTTGCCATACCTGCAAAAATTAGGGAACATAAAATTAAATCCATCTACGACAAGAATTTACTCGTATGGCAGTGAGAAGGAACCGCTTCCACTTTGGGGGAAATTTACGGCAACCGTAAGAAACATGGACAAGAACTTAGAAGCAGAATTTCAAGTAACAAAGACAAATGAGGAACCTTTGATATGCTACAGAACAGCTGTTGACCTAGGTTTAATCCAAATAGTACATACAATGAGTCAGCATGATTTGACCATAGAAGAAATTGAAGAAAAATTTCCACAAGTTTTTAAAGGTGTCGGGTGCCTTAGAGATTATGAAGTAAAAATTTATGTTGACAAAACCGTAACTCCAACAGCACTACCACACAGACGAGTGCCATTCCACCTAAGAGAAAAAGTGGATCTCGAGCTGAAACGTTTAGAAAAACAAGACATTATAGAAAAAGTGACAGGTCCGACAACATGGGTATCACCAATTGTCATAGTTCCGAAACCAGATGGGGAATCTATTAGAGTATGTGTAGACATGACAGCCCCAAATAAGGCAGTTCAGAGAAGACGACATGTTATGCCGACATTAGATGACTTGGTTTATGACTTGAATGGGTCTACGTGCTTCTCAAAATTAGACTTACATAAAGCGTTTCACCAGCTAAAATTATCGGAGGACTCTCGAGAGATAACAACATTCGCAACACATACAGGACTGTGGCGGTATAAGAGGTTATTTTTTGGAATTTCCTCAGCGCCAGAGGAATTCCAAGAAGTGATAAACAACTCATAGCCGATATGCCAGGCACAAAAACAGAAGCGATGATACAATTGTGCATGGGAAAGATAGGACAGCTCATGATAAATCCCTTTTCGCAGTTTTACAACGTTTGGAAGATTGCAACTTGACATTAAATCCAAAAAAATGTGTGTTTCATGAGACTAGACTAGAATTTTACGGTCTAATATTCTCAGCAGATGGAATTTCACCAGATCCGAAGAAAATAGAAGCAATCACGCAGATGTCAACCCCAGCATCAGCAAGTGAGGTCCGAAGCCTTCTGGGTATGGTGACGTATTGCTCTCGTTTCATCCCAGACTGCAACGGTCACCGCTCCCTTGCGCCAGTTAACCCACAAGGATGTTCCATGGGAGTGGAACAAAGACCACGATCAAGCACTCGACCTAATCAAACGGAGATTGGTTTCAGCAGAAACCATGGCTTACTTTGACCCTAGAAAGTATACGGAATTGATCGTGGACGCGAGCCCGACAGGTTTTGGTTCCATGCTCGTGCAGCGGACAACAGCGACAAGTAATTATGCCAGAGTGATAACTTATTCCAGTAAAGCACTAACAGAGGTAGAACAGCGTTATTCGCAGACGGAACGTGAGGCCCTTGTGATCGTGTGGGGGTGTGAACACAATCACATCTATTTATACGGGAACTCCTTCACGGTCGTAACTGATCACAAACCTCTAGAAATGATTTTTGGTGTCAACTCAAAAACAAGACCCCCAGCAAGAATTGAGAGATGGAAGTTGCGGCTTCAAGTGTACAATTTCAAAGTTGTGTATCGTTCAGGGAAAGACAACCCGGCAGACTATCTTTCACGTCATGCATCGGCAGAAATACACAAGAAATATCGTACAGAAGCGAGTGAGCACGTGCTTTTTCTGGCCAATTCTGCGATACCGAAAGCGGTTGGTTTGAGTGACGTGAGGGGTGAGACAGAAAAGGACGAACAACTTCAGAAAGTTATCTCGGCGCTAAAATCAGGGATGTGGAACTTGAGTGAACCAGCGTTAAAGCCATACTTCAACGTAAAAGATGATGAGTTAACACTCGCAGAGGATTCAAGCTATGTATTGCGTGGAACAAGACTTGTGATTCCAACATCATTGCAACAACGAGTATTGCTGATAGCGCATGAGGGTCATCAAGGCATCGCAAAGACAAAATAGCTAATCCGAGAGACTGTATGGTTTCCAGCAGTTGACAGGCAAGTTGAGCGGATGATCAAAGAGTGTCTTGCATGCCAATGCGTAAAGGGCAATGGAATGGAAGAAACCGTGAAGCCCTCAGAGTTACCTAATTACCCATGGCAACAAGTCAGCACAGATTTCTGTGGTCCATGGCCATCGGGTGACTATTTATTGGCAACTAATTGATGACTATTCGAAATTTCCAGAAGTAGAAGTCGTCAGATCTTCATCGGCCGAATCGACGATAAACAAAATGGAAAAGATTTTTTCCATGTTTGGCGTACCGGCTGTCCTAAAGTCAGATAATGGGCCTCCTTTTCAGAGTTTGGAGTTTGCCACTTTCACTCAAACTCTTGGGTTCAAACACAGAAAAATTACACCGCAGTGGCCTAAAGCGAATGGCGAGGCAGAGCGCTTCATGAGAACACTAAAAGCCCGGTCATGCAAACAACAACAGTGGAGGGGAAAAACTGGAAGAAAGATTTACAGACATTTCTAAGAAATTACCGCGCAACAACATACCCTTCGACAAGTTTCTCGCCAGCAGAAGTGATGTTTGGGAGACAAATGAAAACTAAGCTTCCCAGAGCAGTGGACCCAGTTCCAGCGGTTCACGAGAACATGAAAGCTTCAACAGCAGACGTCCATCACAGGATGAAAATAAATAATAAGGCCAAGCCAGGAAAACGCCTTCAAGTAGGAGACACAGTTCTTGTCCGACAGGATAAGAAAAATAAGCTCACTCCAAGATTTCAACCAAAGCCGTTCAACGTAATCAATGTGAAGGGATCCATGATTACGGCAGAAAACAAACAGAAGCAGATAGTTAGAAACGCATCATTTTTTAAGAAAGTACCTACGACCATAAATAGGTTTCGAGGAGGAGAGGAGAGCGAAGAAGAAGATGTTGAAGATGACATGTGGCCAACAATTAGGCCCTTGCAAGATCATCCAGAGAATGATATGGTGCAGAAGAGGAATCCACAGAGACAGAGACGTGCACCAACTCGTCTGATTGAACAGTGCTGACTGAACAAGAAAAAAAAGTCTTACGATTTTATTGATTTATTATCAAACAAAGTGAAAAACGTTATCCTTTTGACTGTAACATTAGATTGTTTTAAATTAGGCGAGATGAGCGGTTAAGTAGTTGAAGATTTGTTTAATGCCTTTAGGATGTGGTATCGTGTAGTCGGATGCCACCGCTCGAAATAGCAGAGGCTATGGATTGTACAGATCAGTGGGGCAGCGCGACCTGGGTGTCGCTAATAAAGTGAGTTGTTGTTCATGTGTATACAATGGCGGTAGTCAGTCAATTAAGAACACAGCGCTGTTTTTTAGAAATTTACAAATCATTTATGTAACATGAACCTTTTTATTGCTAAAGATTTAATGGCTCTCAAGTGGGATCCTTGTGCAGTGTTTGACTTGAGCAGCACTGTGGATCTTTCCCATGCAATATTTTGCCGGAATTATTGGAATGTTGGGCAATCCCATTCAGCTTATCTCTTCTTGTTGCCCCCACGTGTTCTTAAATTATTTCTTTGAGTTTTCACTTCGTTTGAGTTTTCAGTTGCTGCCTATGTAAACGTGCTTACATTCTGTGCAAGGAATCTTGTAGACAACTTGGCTGTGTGAACTTACATCAACTGGAGGTCTTAAAGGCTTTGGTGCTGTGGGTGGGGGTAGGGAAGGAGCTGCCTCTGGGTTTGGAGTATTGGTTTTTTTGTTTGTTTTTGCGATTTATGGTGGGATAACAGTTTGTTGGGGTTGGTTGCACGACTTGTTCTGATGTGGCCTCAGGAGGAATTTGTGGAATTTGGGGGTGAGAGTGGGGGTCAAGTTGAGGTGTTTCAGATATTTTCTTGGGGTGACTTTGTAGTTAGATATCCGAGTCTGAACTGCATTCCTTGTTGGTCGAAAATTTTCAAGATCTCTTCCCTTTTGTTCGGTAAGTATGTGATATACGCTATCGGTCGCTCATCTTGGGGTACTTGTTTGCTTTGTTGTCGGTTTTTGTTTTGCGATGCATTTTGCCTTCTTCGTTTCTTTATTGATTAAGTCTGCCAGTATAGGGTAAAATTAGCATCGGCCACTAGCCAGCTGCTGATTAAATGTGGTTACTTAGCGACTAAAAATTTAGCACCAGTGGACACTTTGGCCACTTGTTGTGCATGAGTCATGACGAGGATAAATGTATTAACAGTCAAGAACTTCCCACTTTCAATAGCAAAAATCTTTTAAAGTTTTTTAATTGTGATTGTTTGACAGAATCCTTAATGTCTTCAGGTTACCTTTTTTTAAGTTTTATTTTTTAAATTCCAAACATATGAATGAAATTAAAAATTACCACCAACAAAAACATTTGCATTTGTCCTTCATATTCGGCAAGAAAGATGCCTATGGCTGCTGACGGCAAGTTTTGGTTCATTGCAGCTGGGGTATAAACAATTTAAAAAGGACTAGCCCCCCTCCCCCCCTTTCCCTCTTTCCCCCTTCCCGCCCCCCCCCGTCCCCCCACCCCACACCCAAAACAAAAAGGGTCAGTTTCTGTTTTTGTGGCTAGAAACTACAAAGAGGTGGAGGGCTCTTTGTTGTGTCAATTAAAATTTTAAGATGGCAACTAAACTTTTGTCATCTTCTGGACACTGGCCGGTAGGTCAAAATGTCAATTTTCACCTATACCTGCCGGATATCCTTTTTAAAGGAACAAAAACACACCTGAACCACCAGTAAGAACACAGTTCACAGTTGTACTTGGATTTTCGGAGAAAACACCGTTCTCCTTCTTCAGAAAATCACGCACAACACGGAGGACAAATAAGTTCTCACATGATCATTTGTAAACAAAAATTCGAAAGGACGCGCGTGGAGGAGCAGACCACTGATTTATATAACTTCGCTCCCAAGGAGATTCCACTTCTTGTCAAATTCGGCTGTAAGCTGATGGTGCACCAAGCCCTCAATACGGTTGTAAGATGGTCCCGTGAGGTTCATGAGAGTGACTCGTCGTCGGGAGAAGCTTTTCATAGCAAAAGACTCCAAAGCTCGAAGGTGGGGGCCATGTTTTGTGTTAGATTTCATTAACACAGAGGTTTGATTCCAAGCTATAGAGTGTCCCTACTTATTGTGGTATTGGGCTATGCCATTGAGCTTCTCCCCACGGCGGGTGGCCCCTGTAAAGAAGACCCGTTCTTCACTAGATTTGAGAGGAGACCTCAACTCAAACCATAAAAAACCTGACGGTAAAATTTCGTTTACGGCAACGAACACTTTTTTCTCGGCACCTTGGCCGTGAAAAACCCCAAATTTTAAACGCCTGTATCTTCCAAGAAAATGGACCAATCTGTCTCATCTAAACAGCTCTTAATAGCCACGAACTTTATCTGTTTTCCCCCGCAAACAGAACACGAAAAATTCCTTCTAGAACTTTCACAGCATCCATTTGAAAAACGCACGAAACCGATGCCGTAAAATCACCGTAGCGCACGAGACGCCATTTTCGCCACTTGTAAAAATTTGTATTTACTTTTTATATTCACTTGGGCATAAAACCAAAGACATTAGCTTAGTGTGTGATAGGAGGTACTTAATCTAATTTTGATGTACAGACATACTTTGTTTGATATTTCTTAAGTTTATTTCGGTGACGACCTTGAATACTTTTGAGAAATTTCCAACTGCCAAAACCAATTATCTGC